>PVLC010000820.1:0-73359 GCA_004027655.1 Graphiurus murinus
AAAAAAAAAAAAAAAAAAAAAAAAAAAAATTTTAGTTGGGCTGGCGTGGTGGCGCAGGCTTGTAATCCCAGCATTCGGGAGGCTGAGAAGGGAGGTTTGGGTGGATTCGCAGCCAGCCTCAGCCTCCTAGTGAGGCACTCTGCAACTTAGTGAGACCCTGTTTCAAAATAAAGAATAAAAAAAAAATAGGGCTGGGGATGGGGATATAGCTCAGAAGTAGAATGCCCCTGAGTTCAATCCCCAGTACCGCAAAAAAAAAAAAAAAAAAAAAAAAAAAAAAAAATTCCATGTATGCTGCAGAGAGAGTAAGTAATCCTTTTTTCCTCAAAGTACCCATTCACTTGCCTTTCTGCATAATACACAAGGGATTAATTCAGGGTTGCCTTCATGTACACTGCATAGCAAGTATGGATGTAATTTTGCAGAACCACAGAAGTAATAAGAATGTAGATTTGAAGACATGTTGAATCATTAGCAGCTTAGCAATCTCTCTCCCATGGCCCAATAATTACTTTCCTATTAGAGGATTCCATAAGAAGACCAGTGAGTAACAGTCTAACAAGACTGAATGGAATGCCTTGTTAGTAAATAGATCAAGATATCTGATAGTTTTTTGAAAATATCCCTCTTCCAAATAAGGATTGACCTTCATCCATTGGTCCATGAATGGTGTGTATTTTGTAAGCTTGTAAAAGTCTATGTCCTTCTTATCAAGCAACTCTGAAACATTTAACATGTTTTTTGTCATCCAGGACATTTTCCTTTTGCCACTGACTACTCTATTTCCTCATGGATCTGTACTACAGTACACAGTCATGGTGTGGTGCCTCCGTGGTGAAAATAATTTCAACATGTGACAGGGACAAAGGCAGGAGTTTTATTTAGGAAAGTAAGGGAGAAGGCAGGCAAGGAGAGATCATCTGGGCCAAGAAAGTGTTTGCAGCCTTTTCACTCCTTATATAGAACTCCTAAGAAGGGGTGGGCACAGCAGAGGTCTGGACCTACTCTTCCTCAGGTTCCAACTTTGGGTGGTGGCTGGGTGAGTTCTGACCTTTGTCCTAATGGAAGGATGTGGGCTTATTGAGGTTTAGGCCAGAGACCAGATACACCCTATAGGGTGGACTTAGAGATTATGAACTCTCCAGATTTTAAAACTGTATTTTTCCTTTTCTTTCCCAATCTGTCTCATTTCTGCCTAAATTTTTATTCCTTCTATTCAACCTCATTAATGGCAGAGTAACTAAGTGATAATTGTTTTTTCAAGTAATAGAAATCAAGGTGGTTATTCTGCATGCCTCTCTTCTTCTCTCCTTCCACCCACTGTTTCCTATTTCTGTACACCTTTTTACCTCTGACATATTTTTGTTATGGTTATAATGTTGTTGGGGGCTCTTTTCCTCGATTCAAAGAAAATAAATTGAATCAGGAAAATAAAACTAATGACGGCTTGGTTGTAGCATTAACATACACTTTATTACAAAGTCAGTAGGAAATAGAAAAGAGAAGAAAAGTAGCATGTCAGGCAGACACGATGGAGAGCCTCAAAATGGAATTCTCCTCCTCCCCTCCAACCCCAGCCTTTAAATACAGTTTTCATATTGGCATGTTCTTGTCAGCATTATCAAGGCAATGGACTAGTAACTTATTCCTTAGTCAGGTGGTGCCTCTTTGTCTCTGGACAATGTGCTTACTAAGCTCAGGGGTCAATGATCTACCTTGCTTTCACCCCTATTGTATTGGGCTGTATTGGTTACTCATCAACTATGGAGGCTTTGAAGCAGCACATGCACACAGAGTTTACATTTCTGGGTCCCAAAGAATAGGAGGGAAATACAGATAAAAATTATAGCCAGTGTAGCTGTGGGTGATCTCTAAGAGCAAGGCTTAAGGCTCTTGCTATCTTTATGGCTCTAAAATGTACCAGGCCAGAGTCACTGTGATCTTAGGGTTTTTAATTGTTTCTACATAGTTTTAAGGCTAAAGGCTATATTGTGGGTAAACATTAGGACAAAGGGCAGACAGAAGGGAGAGCTCTGAGGAGCAACAAACAAAGCAGCTGCCTCTCCCTGCCTGAGCGTCTGCACAGCACCCAGATTCTAATTACTTTTAATATTTTGGAAATTAATACCAGAGCAATTTTGCAATACCATCCCATCACATTTTAGTGTCTTTTTCTAGTATGTTTACTTATGTTCTCTGGGTGGAATTAAACAGGAAGTGCTCTGTTGTGCTTTAGAAATGATCTCTAGAAGGATGTTTATCTCAGGTATATCTTGTTAGCTTGGTTACTTTATGAAAGGAATTGAAATAAAATGTCCACTGTAAATAGAAAGGACTCTGAAACAATATTTTGGCAGCTGGAGAAGCAGGATGTGTGTACCTTAGGATCACATTACATAAAGAGGAAAAAGACAGAAAGCAAAGCATAAAACAAACAAACAAAAAATACAAGACAACTTAACAAATAAAAAGAGGTCCCTATGATACATAAGCGGGAGACAGATCCCTCAGAAGCTTAAAAACATTTTGTAAAGAAGGGAAGGCTAGTCATAGAGTCAGAGAGTTGGCGAGAATGTCAACCCACTGCCAAGAAAAGAGAAAGAATTTGTAGATGGCATCACCAAGAAACACTGGCAAAACAGTGACTATGAACTAGGGGGTTATTGGAAGGTATAGAGGCTAAGCTTTAAAGTTTCTGGACCTGGTTGAGTTGACATTCAGAACCAAAAGCTAAATAACCTTTCAGTATCCCAAATGACTCTGAGAAGAAACTAGTTATTCTCTTTTCCAAAGTTTAGAAATGGACATGAGCCTAGAATTGGGATAAATTAATGAAGGAGCCTCCTGGACTTGAAATTTATCCCACAGATAAATGGCAGTTTGAATAATCAGGGCTATGTGGTCAGATAGTATAAACAGGAACACCCTGAACAAGTTTAATTTCTAAGCCTAAATTTGGTCATCTATAAAATAGAAGTTATAATAATATGCATTACTAGATGTTCTTTTGGGGAAGATGAGCTAATCCATGTAAAGCATTTAGCACCCATAGTAAGCACTCCATGGGATGCGCAGGTGTTTTCTTGTAAAGGGATTCTTGTAGCAAGGAAAAAAATGTTTCCATGCTCTGCAAAAGCAGCAATTGTTTGAAAATTAAACTTTTTTAAAAAAATGTTTCCTAACACATTTAGTACTTATAGTATTTCTAATATATTAAAATGTACTTGTCAATAAAATGCATGAGACAAATTACACTCTTTAATGCAAACCAATTCTGAGTAGTAGTTTGAAAAATACTGTCAGTTGTTGGAAAAAAAAATAGTTTCAGAGAAGCCTTATAGTTGATAAGGATTCTTAAACTTCCTGTCAGACAAAAGTTTCAATCTCTTTCCTGGACACTTCTGATAAGTAGCTGAATGAACAGCCTTCAATTGTCCAGCCTTTATTTGCCCAACAGTTAGGAGTTGGTCTTTAAGAAGAGACTTACCAAACAACCAGTAAGGCCCAACCATTATTTAAAAATAACTCAAAATGAAGGCTCAAGAGAGGGAATACCAAGGAACCTGGATGATTTACAAGTGAGAAAATCAGTACTCAGAACACTGGCAGTGGGTTGTACAAGTTTCCCTCATTCATAAGAGATACATGCATTCTAACAACTTTGACAGAAGATAACTTTTATAAAGCAAATTGTGATTTGTTGATTCACATTTAAAGCTCCTTTCTGCCTGGGGTTGTAAACCCAACAACACACACACTACTAGATTATATAGCAAATTACAGATCTGAGGATTCTTTCTGGACTATTCTGGAATAATAAGTTGGTGTGTGTCCAGAAATTTTCTTCTTCCACTTTTTTTGTCTGTGGAGTTGGTGATGAAACCCATGGCCTACTGTGTGCTAGGCAAGCACCCCACCACTGATCTACATTCCCAGCACTTTCTATTTTATTTTGAGACCGAGTCTTGCTAAGTATCTCAAGCTGGCTTTGAACCTGCAATCCTCCTGCCTCAGCCTTGTGAGTAACTGGGATTTCAGGTATGTGCCACCACACTGGCTCTTATTCTACCATTTTAAGATCCTCAAATTAGCAATCTTATCATGTTTTTTTCAGTCAGTTTAAAATGCCTAATAGATTTGGCTGTCAGGGGCTATAGTCAGGCAGTTTTTGTGACTTACCTTTGTCATAGAAAGCATTTTTTTCTGTGAATTACAAATTCTATATTTACAGAGTAATTAGCTCAGGATTCCACAGTACAAAATCCTGAGTAAGAAATATTAGTCTGGGTAGAAAAAGATTTAATGTCTGAGATCATAGAGTGGTTGGGCTATAAAAGAAATGGCAAGAATCCAATCAGGGAAGTGATTTAAAACTGAGCAATCTACTCTTGTAAAAAATTCAGTGGCCTCTGGGGTGTGCTGAACAAAGCGAATTAATAGAGGAAAGCTCTTTGTTTTGATCCCATTTTCTTCCTTAAATTACAAATTAAACACACATGAGTCTTCAATATCATTGAGAAAGGTGATACATAAATGAAGACATTAATATCATCAATAGAAATTATCATAGCTTCATTTACCCTGGTCTTCCTGTTTCTCTAGAATGATGGGGTTGTAACACGAAAAAGACCAGGCCTTGCTTACATGTGTGTGGTATAGGACAATGGTAGCTTCCATTGAAATAGAAAATTGCCATGACTGTTAAAAAGATATCATGGGATAGGGAAAAAAAGCTCTTATCCAGGAGGCATGAGTTCTAGGACCCATTTCAGATGTTTATTACTTAGCCTGTGAGGTTGGGCAAATCTCATGATATTGTACTTTGTGTCCATATCTGTAAAATGAGGAATGCGAGCAAGATGATCCAATGCATCCCAGCTTAAAAACTTGAAGTGATTATCATTTTACATATTCTATATAGTCGTATATATGTGTATGTGTGTAGGTGTATATACAATATATATGTATATTTATACAGACAACTATCTACACACAGGATATATATGTACATACACACATTATGTCTATGTATATGTATATATATTTATATAAAAATAATATCATTGACATGTCATTGCTTTTGAGTCCTGTGTTTTTCTTAACCAGTTTTGAGAAGCTTATTTAATTCACTCACACCTGAACTTAAACCATTTGAGAAGTGGTTACATAAAACCAGGGGGCAACTTTTGAATACTAAACAAATTGCCTACCAGAATAAAAGAGGTTGCCAGCCTCTCCTGGGCCCTTACTCATCATCCCTGTCCAGAATTCCACCACAGACCTTTGCTGAGAACCCACAAGGTCCTAAAAAATTGTTCAGGACATAGGAAATGTACGTTTTTCTGCTTAGAAATGGCATGCAAGGCTCAGAGACACTGATCCATTTGGTATCTACTTGCCGAGGACCTACACTGTTCTGTTTGCTTACCTGGGTGATGGCAACAGAGGAACAAGATAGAAAGGCTCTACTTGCTAGTAGCTTGGTCTGTTTGTGGCTGGCATGAAGATTGAAGAAGCCTACAGAGCAAGTTGTGAAGCAAGTGTCCTCAAGTCAGTTTCTGTTTTCGCAGACAGGCTTGACAATCTTCACAGAACAATCATGAAGGATTTCTTTAGCAAGTGGGACATAGTCATAACTGCCACCCTCACCCTACCAATCCATTCCCTACCCATGCTCCCTGTACCCATAACTAAAGTGACAACCATGGCACAGCACAAAGCTACTGTTATCTGTGTCTAAGCTGGAACTTACAGATAGGATTTCTTTTCTACAACTTCATTGGGGGTGCACTTTACAGTTAAAAATTGCATATATTTATGTTTTATAGCTTGATGACTTGATGTATTTATACTTGTAAAATAATCATCACAAGTTAATTTGCATATCTATCACCTCATGTAGCTCCCATTTTCTTGCATTCATGGTGAGAATGCTTAAGATCTGCCCTCTTAAGCTGGGTACAGTGGCACCTCCTATAATACCAGTACTTGGGAGTCTGAGACAGGAGGATTGCAGGTTCCAAGCCAGCCTCGGCAACTTAGTGAGGTCCCTCAAAGACTTAGGGAGACCCTGTTTCAAAATAAAAATAGGAATAGGACTGTGGATATAGTTCAGAGGTAAAATGTAAAATGCCTTTGGTTTCATCCTCTAGTACCCGTACACACACACACACACACACACACACACACACACACACACACACAGCCTTAGGAGATTTCAAACACACTATATCACATTATCACACCATTGTACATTGGATCTCCCAAACTTTTTATCTTGCTTACCTGAAATTTTGTATTACTTGAGCAATATCTCTTCACATCTCCAGCTCATCTCCCAAGCTCTTGCCTACCACCATTCTATTCTCTGTGAGCTTAACAATTTTAGATTCCATGTATAAGTGAGATCATAAAGTATTTTCCTTTTTGCATTGGACTTAGTTCAGTTAACACTGTATCTTATAGTTTATTTTTAATGTTGTTGCAAATGATAAGATTTCCTTTCAAAAGCTGAATAGTATTTTATTGTTGTCTATATAGATATATAGATAACATTTAATCTGCTCATCAACAGGCATTTAGATTGTTTACATAGCTTGGTTATGGTGAATAATACTAAAATGAACATGAGAGCACAGATATATATCTTTAATAAGCTTACTTTGATATGCTTTTAAATAATTTTAAATATTTTAAATATTACTTCTGCCTTAAATTGAGTTGTTAGCATGACAATAACTAATAAATGATTCTCTGAAGCTTGGATTATGGACTCTGAATATTTTTGTTCAGTTTTGAATATTTATCTATTTCTATTACAGATGAAGGCTAGAGAGTCAATTCGAAAGGATTTATAAGATAGAAAAAAAAGATTTTAATACTTATTTTCCCTCAGAGTGGAGTTGAAAACATTGTATTTTGTCACTCTGAGGCCAATTTTTGATAGGAAAGTCTTACAGACATATGCTTAAAAGCACTTGCAGTGGCACAAGATCATGTTTTACTCTGTATATCATCTGCAAAAAAAAAAAAAAAACAACTAAAATATACAATCAATGAGAACGCATAGAACATCATTAAAAAGTCAGTGTCTTTCCAGATATAAGTGAGGTCGCTTGGTACTTGTCTGTCTAT
Organism: Graphiurus murinus; assembly: GCA_004027655.1. NCBI lineage: Eukaryota > Metazoa > Chordata > Mammalia > Rodentia > Gliridae > Graphiurus > Graphiurus murinus. The sequence goes on from PVLC010000820.1 coordinate 7,135, forward strand.
TCCTGGCTTATTTCACTGATCTATAGTTCCGTCTATGTTGTTGCAAATGACAGGATTTCTTCCTTTTTTTTTTTTATTACCAAATAGTATCCTATTGTGCATATATACCTCAGAATAGTGGTTACCAGATATTAGGGAGAGTAGGGAGCAAGAGCAAGAGGAATGGAAAGAGGTATGTCAATGAGTACAGCATTACAGCTCAATAAAGGGAGTGATTTCCGGTGCTCTATTGCACCATAACATGACTGTAGCTAACCATCATGTTGTGTATATTTCAAAATAGGTAAAAGAGAGAACCTGAAATGTTCTCATCACAAAGAAATGACAAGTGCTTAAGGTAATGCATATACTAGTTACACAAATTTGGGGATTACAATATGTACAAATATTAATACATCACCTGATACTGCATGAATATGTTCATTTTTGAGTTGACCAAAAATAATTAAAATGTTGATAGGAAATCAGAAATTTAAATGATTTGGCTCAATGGTAAAAATATTTAGACAGCCCTTGTGAGACTAGTTGTTACAGATACTTGTGTGAGATCCAGAATTTGAAGGAAAAGAGGGGAAGACTATACATCCTGAGTGTACTCTCCTCATGTATTTGACTAAAGGACAGTTCTGGAAGCACTAGTCCTCAGAATTGACATCCAGTCTGCATATCCCTCTATTGTGACATGTCTCTTTATTGTGGTACCTACTGACATCATCTAATGAACACAACAGGATCTTGAACAATTCTAAGGGGAAAGGTGTTCATAGAACTGTTTTTCATTTACTAATGTTCATGAGCTTTTGTTTAGGTGGGTGGTTTTGCCAGTCAGTCCTAGAATTCTAGTAATCACCCAGATTTCTCTAAGGAACCCAGTGATTTCTCTAGCAGATATCACTAAATGGAAAAGGTGGGTGTGAACAAACAAGTCTTGAACTCATCTAGTAATAAGGAGGGTATGTTTAGTCTCTGAGGAGTCATTTCTGAGTGTGATCTTTAAAAATGAATGGAAAGCAAAAATAGTGAGGACATTTAAACCCAGAAAATGAAAATTAAGATGGGCTGCATATTTTACCGTTGCAAGAGTTCTAGGGTACAAACAGGAGCTGATGGTTGTGCTTCTGCATGTTTGACTTAGAGAAGATTAGAAATCTCTCTTGTCATCTTCAGTGTCTGCCTGACAGATACAGGCTCAGTGGTGTTGCCAGTGTAAAGCAAACCTTGTGTTTGTCTAATAATCCTGCAGTGCTAATACAAGTGTGATACACCAGGCCCTGGGATGTCCTGCAGCCTTGGAGAGCATTCAGAGGGCGTAACACTAGCTTTTAATTATTTCCAGTTAAGGGGAAGAAGGAATGCATGAATAAATGAAACACACTGATAATCAATAACCTCATCCTCTTTTCTACCTGTCAGTAAATAATCAGGCAAATAGCTTTTAATTTCATCTTCTCTCTACTCTCCTGGCTGTGACTCTGTGGTTGCAGTGTCACAGGAACTAATCACTTAAATATGACCTTCAAAGCTGAGTATGGTGGTGCATGCCTACAACCCCATTACCTGGGAGTCTAAGGCAGGAGGATTACAGGTTCAAAGTCAGCCTGGGAAACTTAGTGAGACTTTGTTTAAAAATAAAAAGAGCTAGGGGTATAGTTTAGAGGTAGAATGCCCTGGATTCAATCCCAATACAAATAAATAAATAAATAAATAAATAAATAAATAAATAAAATAAATAAGACTTGCATGTTAGTGTTCCCATAACATATATAAGTATATAATATTTCAAATGAACATTTAGGAAGTGAGTTTTGAAAAATTTCCACCCCATGTTTGAGTGCCCATAAGAAAGACAAACTGTCCAGAGGTGGGGGTGATCCATGAAAATGAGAATCACCAAAGATTTCATGTAGGAATCAGAAATTGATCTGTGCCATAGAGGCAGGAAACCTTTAAAAGAGGGGTTTGGAGGGAGAAGGACATCCTAAGGAGAGGCCACAACTAGTCTAAAAGCTTTGAGATGAGAATGAAGGGTTAATAGAGTGGTTTATGGATTTCAGTTAAGCTGCTCTGAAAATTGAATCCTGTTTGGCACAGGGAAACTAGTTAATACAAGACCATAAAGGTAGACAGAGCAGTTGGACACAGCTTGGAGACTGTGAGATCATGGTAGGATCTTGCATGCTAATGCTAGAGAATTATTGCAACAAATAAGGAACCAGCCAGACAATGAAGACAAAAGGTGGATAATTTCACAGACTTCATAATCAATTCCTGAACATGTAAGAGTTCAAAGAATATGGGAGGCAAACTAAAATAAAACCAATAAACATATCTTCTTCATGGTGGAGAAGGATTCAAAGAATATGATCTATGAAGAAGTAAATAAAAGTGGTCCTTGGAAACAAAATAAAAGAAGGCTAAATTATGTAATAGCATATTTTGAATTGCTGCCTGAGGGGATTTGCTGTCCCAGTGGAGAGTTAGTCTACATTTAGTAGCCCAATGCCAGATTCTAAAACAATTACACAGAGACTCTATATCAACCGTATCTGTTCAGTGCTTGAAACCAAATAGGAGCAGAGTATAAAATAATCACAACCCACAGCCTTTGAGCAGCAGCCCTGGCCCCTGCTGTGGGATAGAGATTGAACCCATTTGTCCACAGGGTTTCTCTCCTTGGGCCTGCTCTCTTAGGTCCCCAGCATGTGGAGTTGACACTGCTGGTCACCAGTGTTTCCTAGTAAATACTGGATGTGGGTGGGTGGGTAGAGGTGCAGGTATAAATAGCCCCTAAGAACAATGGGTACCATAGAAGTGCTTTGGGAACATTAAATATAAAAAAAGGAAGCCAAAAATTAAAGAAAGATAGAAAAGAATGAATAACCACCACAAATAAAAGGCAGATTATTCTCTCTCTCTCTCTCTCTCTCTCTCTCTCTCTCTCTTTCTCTCTCTCTCTCTCTCTTTCATACACAGTGACACTAAGCAATATTGCATTGCAGTACTAAATGACAGAAGCAGATACAGAACAGTGTATAAAAGAAAATTCTTGTTTTTTGTAGGTAAAATTAATAAATGACAGTTTCATATACATTCATGTTAATATATATATTAACATGAATGTATATATTTATATCATATATATCATAGGAAAAGAAAAACACCTAGGCTTGTATGTGTGACAGTGGTTATATCTTGGTGGTAACTTATGTTTTTTGTGTGTGCTCATGTCTGTACTTGTTCATTTTGGATGCAGTAACTGCTTAGTAACTGTGTAAATAATAAAAATGTCTTTTAGAGAAAAGATGACAATTTAAAACACTATTAAAAACCAATTTTGAATCTTTAACTTGTAAACACACAAAAAGATTGTGTAACTGAGTTATCATTACTGATCATCAATTTTCTTTTACCCAGAAGGTACCTCTCAGTCTATAAGGTAGTTCCTGGGAATACAGTTATGATTTTTCCAAACTATATTTATCTTCTTGCAAGACATAAAAAGGGGACCCTCCTAGGCCTGTCCGTGTACCACAGATACCCCAGACCCCTTGGGAAGTTAACTGAAATTGACCACACAGAGCCTAGGAATTGTGACCAGGAAGTGGTAATCATCACAAAAGCACAAACCTCAATTAATCATGAGCTCTTGGAGTGGGGCCCAGGCATGTATTTATTTGGAAAGCTCCCCAGGTGATGCTAATGTGCAGCCAACATTAAGAACCATGGCCCTAATGGATTAATTTACTAAGGGGTAATTTGAATATGGCCTTTGGAGAGAAGTAAAATGAAAGAAGAGAGGATTTAGTTGACCAAGGCCACGTTGTTCAACTGGCCCTGAGTCTCCTGAAAAAGAGATTATGCAAATAGAACAGCAGAAGGTTGAATGTGGCCTGGGCAGTTCTTGCAAAGGAGGAGAGGCCAGTGGGCATCCTCCTAGTGCTCACAGAACCATATTGGAGTAACATTTCCAGTGAGAAAATAGACTGTGGTAGAGCTTGCTCTCAAGGAACTGTTATTTCACAAGATACAGCAGAACCCAATTTTGACGCTGATGCCAGGGGACTAAAGCTCTCTGGACCCCAGAGGCTTCCAGAATTTTCCATAAGAGGATGCAAACTGATACACAAGTTGTGCTGGATCTCAGCATAACAACTCCCAGCACAGAAAGGAGCAACCCTTTGCTTGCTTTGTACTCTGCTTTAAGAAATAATTTTGAATGATTCCTGTGATCTGTCTTAGGTTGCTGTCCTGCAGATATACAGTGGATAGAGGCAAGGGAGCCCCTAGTGGCTTCCTGGTCCCTGTCTTTCTTTTTACATACCATAAAACTGAAATTTGGACTTGCCCTGGCATAAAAGCAGAGGCTAAGTCTAGACACAAGGCCAGGTCTGGACTTGCATTCACCCTCTCTCTCCCCGCCACCCAAATTCACTAAAATTTCTGATTTGGGATTGTGAATTTTCTGCCAGCAGTAGCATAAATAGGCAATTTTTATTTTGAATGAATGATAATCATGATAATCAGCATAATGATCCTCAGGTACTGACATTATAAGCACCCATGGATTGCATTTAGTCATGCCAAATATGTGTCGGTCCTATGTGGTATGACTTTGAGTTTATCATGCTTCATCATCAGTACCAACCCTTAAGGAAATTTTTATTCCCATTTTATTGCATAGAACACTGAGGTCACAGGAGCAGAATATAGACAATTCGAGATTAAATCTAGTTCCAAGTCTACCACCTGATCAATAATCTTGTTATCAGAGCTGGGTCAAAGGGGGAAATGTCTCATGCTTCCCTCTGTGCCCATGTGGCCTGCTATCTCTGTCTCCAGAACTTCATCTTGAGCTTTTCAGCCCTGTTCACTCTGTCTTCTTTCAGAGCTATACCCTGTAGAACTCTAACACCCCCCCCCCCCCAATTTCTTCATAGCTTAGCTATCTTCAATTTATGTTTCTGGAGAGTTTATGTTTCTCATCTGTTTTTAATAGAGTTTCATTTTGCTACCTGGCATAATCTCCATTCCTATGGTTCAGAAGAAGAGAAATACTGTTAAGCTCAGCCAGGGCTCTGAACAGATGTTGCTCACATCTCCTTCTGCAGCCATGGTGATGCATCACTCGCAGACGTCTTAGCCATGGCCTGCCAGCATTGCTGTGCCCATGCCAAGCACTTCCAGATACCATGTAGTAAACAAAAGCTGAGGTTAGGTTAAACCCACCAAAGATGTTTTATTCCATTTCTCAAGTGCATTAGCATCTGGGATTCAGGAGGTGTCACCTGCTTGGAGGAAATCTAGTAGTGTTGAATCTGCAGTAAGGAGAATCTGAGTATTCTGTTTTGAGAAACCTGTCTGTGTAAAAATCTGGTGTGATCATATTAACATACACAAAGTGTTGTCTCTTATGAGTAGTTTTTATTTGAAAGGTTTGCCAGAAATCACACTCTGCCCTCTCACTCTCCCATTTTTTTTAAGGTAGCTCATTTGCAAACATGTGACTTGTACACAACTTGTACAAGCTACTTCCATAACCAACCAGAGGGTAAAATGCATAAGAGTTTTATATAAAGCACACTGCATTTATATGCTGCAAGGGCTTTCTATCAAAGTCAGTGTTAGTGGCAGGGATGGTTTAGAGTAAGAGAAATTCCATAGGGAACTCTGATTGCAGCAGTTTATCTGCCTGGGAAGGGTTACAGTGCAGTCAGATAATATTTGAGAACTTATCACAGATATTGTGTGCAAGATTTGATTTAGTTAAAAACATGATGTAAAATGACAGCCCCCCTCCTGGTGACTCACTTTCAAGCAAAAAGAGAAGGAAGCTGCATCAGGTGACCTTTCCAGGCTCTCTGCCTTTCCAGGAGTCTGTGAGTGATCAGCAACAGTGGGGATCCTTGTGACCTAACAGTGTCCCCTCTGAATCCTTGGGAGAGACTGATGAAACAGTTGAGCACCGTGCAGATCTTCTGGAATCTTGCTTCTGAAGGGCTTTCATTTCTGGTTTCTGCATTGTGGTGGAGATGTATTGGCCTGAGAGGGGAGGGGGAGTAGAGGGACCAGACCGTGATATAACTCAAAGTAAGCCAGGGCACCATGTCTCAGTGTGATCCTCATGACTTGATGATTTGGTGCTAGCAGATGGGCAAGGCAAGAGGGTGGAGGGCATGAGAGAGAACTGATAAAAATGCCTTAGCCCAGCTCTGATGACTAAGACCCTACTGGACATCTTTCCTCTTTATCCACCCCATCTGATGGCTGCGCCACTTAATACTAGCAATATAAAATGGCACGATTTCCATTGAAAGTGATGGAATACATTTTAGCAGATAATGGAGATGTGAAACAAACAACAAAGAGTGATTTCCTAAAAACAAAACTCTAACATGCTCACAAAACCCCACCCATAGCCCACAATATCACACCCATGAATAAAACAGGCAGACTTAGAAACATTTTACCTAGGTTGTGATTACTGAAAATCAATATAAGATCCCTTTAAATATTTATCCACTGTTTCATTTTTCTATTCTCATATATAGTGAAATGTCATCTCTTACCTGAGCAGGTTTCTTGCTGTTTATAAAAAAGGAAAATACAGCAAGCTCGCCTCTGTTATTGCACTGGTAGGAAACTGGAAGAAAATAAATTTTAAAAAATCACCAGGAAACTGGAAGAAAATAAATTTTAAAAAAATCAAGTGATCATCTTAGAAAAAATTTCAAATGAGGCAAATAAAAATTTAGAATGAAAAGCCGGGCGTGGTGGTGTACGCTTGTAATCCCTGCATTTGGGAGGCTGAGACTGGAAGATTCAGGTTCACAGCCAGCCTCAGCTACCTAGTGAGGCATTCTGCAACTTAGTGAGACCCTGTTTTAAAATAAAAAATAAAAAATAGGGCTGGGGGTATAGCTCGGAGATAGAATGCTCCTGAGTTCAATCCCAGTACCAAAAAAAAAAAAAAAAAATTAGAATGAAAAAGAAAAAGATGGACAGCATAAACTATATTGTCTGCAAAAATATGGAGAACATTTATCATTCATAGAGGTAGACATAAAGTGATACAGGAAATATTTCTGCTCCATGTAAATTTATTAAATGCAACTTTCTTTTTCTCTTTCTTTCTTTTAGATAAAAAACCTCTTCATGAAATAAAACCCCAAAGTAAGTTATATTTCCTCTTGTGAATATAATTTATTCTCATATTTGCTGCCTTACAGTTGTATTTGTTTAGGAACCAAGCAGAATTGAAATTCTTATGAAAGATCCAGGGCTTTCAGGGGCTTCTCTTCATTGAGTTTGGAGTTGCATATCAGAGGTTTAAATCAAAAAGAAATATGCACACCCTTCCCCTCCCTCAGAGCAAAAGTAAATCTTTCCTCTTGATTCTTTCTGCCTATAAGTCCATTGCTCTGAAAATGTCATCTAAAATTCTTATTTCTGGAGAGATTTATAGCATTAAAATTAATAAATATTTGCCAGTACACGCTTTATTCATGAGAGCAGACTTTTGGGCAGAAGCCCGATTCCAAGCTGCTTTGCCAAGAGGGAGAAGGAGAAAGAGTCTGAGAACGCAAGCCTAGACTCTCCCTGACCATAGCACCCACAGTGCTGGGTGGAGTAGGAGTAATTATGAACTAATTATGAACTGAGCACATTGGCTTGGGTGCTGGTTTAAGCCCCCTGGATACAGACTTGCCTCCTAAAGAGGCCTTGGAATTCTTTCTATTCAGTGCATCCATTGACATGGTCAAAGGAAAATGACCTAAATGGCTGGCAGCTTGCCCTTTGACCTGTGGCTCTCAGCCTTGACTCTACTTGAGAATCACCTAGAAGCCATTTTTAAATTCTCAGTTTCATTGTCTTACCAGTGAAATCAGAATTTGGGAGGAGAGTGTCAGAATCCAGGATCCCCATCTCTCAAAGTTCTTCAAGGGATTGCAATATGTAGCATAGACTGAGAACTACTGTCTTAGAGAAGTGTCTCTTGAAAAGTGGATCAGAGACTGTGCAGGCATCCAAAACATGGGGTATAGTGGGAGATTATTAACTAGCCCCACCTCTCACAGCAGAACAAATGAGTCAGAGCCCATGGTGGGGCTTGCTTCTAAGAATCTACATGCTCCTGTTTTTCAGGTCAGTGTCATGCACTTAGAAAAGGGTAAAGCACGCCTGGAAGCCTCAAGGTGCAAAGCATCAACAATACAGTTCTTATCAATAGCAGAGTAAGATAGGTGTCGGTTTGGTTTGTAAAGCTTGTGAAAGAATTTCCTGCCCAGTTACTCTCATTTTAGGACAAAATGAATGACTTTTGATCTTCTAAATCCTAGGGCATTAAAATTCAAACAGCTTAGGAGAGTTAATAGCTTTTATTAGCTAACTTCTTTGAACGAACTAAGACCCTGTGAAAAGAGACAGAAATAGGTACCCTGGGGCGGGTATCAGGAGGCATAAGAGAAAGTCCCAGAAAAACCATTCTCTTCATACTTCCTTATCTTGCTTTAGGTTGGCCAGAGATATAGAGGCGCTGTTACTTAGAGAGTCAGGGAACTCTGTAAAACAACAAAAGCAAACTTTCTTACTTTCCCTACTCTGCTGTCAGCAGCTCATAAAGGAATCATGGGTACCTAGGAAGCAGCCCTCTGACATTAAGCATAGTTGATTTGGGACTCAGGAAGATTGAGTGTGGGAAACTTGGTGTGTATGCACATGTTGAAGAAGAAAGAGGCCACTGAATATCTGGCCTGTACCTGTGTTGAGGCCCTCAGGCTAACAGCTGGAAGGCTGCAGACTCTGGGCTTCCTCTTGGTGGCACGTGCATACTGTTGCTGCCCCTGGTGTATGCCACAAGCAGTACCATAGGTGTCCATGTGGGTGTGCGGAAGACACTTAGAAATGTCTGTGTGTGTTTTAAAATTAATTTCACACTCAGTTTGTGAGTCCTGTGCCATTCTAATTTGGTTACATCTGTACTTCCAGCCATAAACCCCACAGAAGCTATTTCTAGTCTTTAGAGACTCCAGAATTAGTTTTTGCTTAGGGTTCTCACTCTTGAGCACCATGCTTAATTGCTGGATACTGCGACAGAATGGCTTAAACAGTTTTAATTTGTGATTTCCCTAAAAATAAAACCTTAACAAAATCAATGTGATTGCAAAAGGCTCCCAGAGGAATCCGATTGGGGTTCTGTAAGCTGCGTGGTTAGAAGTGCACTATACAAATTCAGGCCGCGTTTGTTCAGTGCAAGTGGAGCTTAGTTTAATACTACATGAATCATCACTGATGCAAAATCAAAGTCAATTATGAAGATAATTGAGAAACAACCTGTTCCTATATATAGCTGTACACATGATCCTCTGCCAGGCCTGGTGGGTAGAAAACATCTCTCCGCTCTACTCACACAGTCCTCCGTGAGCAGGCAGGCAGAGGTGCCAGCTTTGAGTTGCAGGGAGGCATAAAAAGAAAGTGAAGTCTTAAAGATATCTGTTGGCAAATCATAATGACAAACTGGGGAAAATATGTGCATGGCATAGCTCATGAAAGCACTTATTGTAAATGAGATAATTTAATCAATTATGTTTCCTAATGTACTAAACCGAATGTTTCATTTTCTGCTTCTGCACATCTTAAATTATCTTCAGGTGCTTTATGAGATTTAATCATAGTTAATAGAAACTTCATTACCATCAAATGTACTTTCAATAAATGTTGTGTAACAATGTCAGGAGGTGCAGTAAAATATACTAGGTTCTGAATGGCAAACACTCACCCCTAGACTGGAAAATGGTGGCATTCAGACAATGGGGTTCTCTGGAGGCTTGGGGAATGTGGTTTTCTGGAAGGCTCTGAGCTTCAGAGATGTGGCTGGTTCATAAATACATCTGAGCAGTGAACTAACAGAATTTGGCTTTCCCCTAGACAGTCACAGCACCGTGTATCCTTTCCTCATTGCCTTTCTATGTAGCTGTTTTCTACCTAGCAGGGACAATTGCTCAGCATATAAATCCAAATAGTTCTAGAGCCAGCTGCCTCTAGGACATTGCAGCTGAATATCTCTTAATAACCTTAATCTCAATGTCAAAACTGAATTTATCCTTCCCTGGCCCTGATTCATCCCTCTTTCCATCTTGTTTATTTCAGTGAACTCAGTATTCCAACATCTCAGTGATCTGGGTCAGAGACTTGGGCAGCATCCTAATCCTCTCTGTCTTCTTCATATCCCTGATCCTCCTGCTCAGTACCCAAGAAATCATCACAGTCTCTCTGGGCTGCCACAGAAACAGCTCTCGGTTCATCTGCTTCTCCCTTCTTACACTCTACTCAAATCCTTCCCTCACTCATTCAACTGTTATTTACTGAATGCTTATTGTGTGCTAGGAGATGTTCTAGGGGTTTGAAAATGAGCACTGAGCACAATTTCTGCTTCTAGAAAACTCACAGTTTTAGAGAAGGGAGGTAGAATGAATAAAAAAGCCAGCAAGTACACAGTGCTGAATTCCATGGAGATGGTATGGAGTGTTAGGAAGAGAAGAAAGTAGGGTAGCTGGGCATGGTGGCACATGCCTATAATCCCAGTACTTGGGAGGCTGAGACAGGAGAATCACAGGTTCGAGGCCAGCCTCAGCAACTTAGCCTTTCACCAACTTAGTAAGACTGTTTCAAAATAAAAAAATAAAAAGGGCTGAGGGTGTAGCATAGCTCAGAGAATACCCTGGGTTCAATCCGCAGTTTCATCAAAAGAAAAAAGAAAGACGAGGAAGAGGAGGAGGAGGAAGACCAGAAGGCAGTGGCAGCGGGGCGGTGGTGAGGGCCCTAGGCAGGGTTGGAGGGAGGGCTGCATTTTTTATGTAGGGTACAGAGAAGGTCTCTGTGATATACTTGGGAAGAGACCTGGAAAAGAATCAAGGAGATAAATATTCTGGATATCTGGGGGACATGCACGGAGAAAGGAAATAACGGGATGTAAAGTTTACAGGGTGGGGGCTTGCTTGAAGTTTCCATGAGACATTAAGGAAGTCACACTGTCTGGAATAAAATGACAAGGAAAGAACAGCTGAGAGCAAGGAAGTAGGATGAGTAGGGAACTCTATGGTGTGCTGTGGACCATCATAAGGACTTTGACCTTTCCCCTGAGGGAGATAGGATGCCATTAAATATTTTTGACTCAGAGTGGCATTACTTAATATTTTCAAAGTTAAACTCTGTGTGTGTGTGGGGGGGGGAGGGGTGCTAGGGATTGAATCCAGGGGCATTCTACTTCTGAGCTACACTCCAGCCTTATCTTATTTTTAATTTTGAAATAAGTTCTCCCTAAGTTGCAGAGGGTCTCACTAAATTGCTGAGACTGTCCTGGTACTTGCAATCCTGTTGTCCCAGAGTACTGGGATTACAAGTGTGCGCCACCATGCCCAGCTCAAATTTAAACTCTTAAGTGCTGTGTTGAGTGCAAACCGGTGCAAACAGAGCAGAAGCAAGGAGAACTGTAGCAATGATCTATTATGAGAACAATCTATTACAATTCCTAGGCAGTTAGGATAGTCATTCAAGAAAACTGTGGCTGGAGCCAGGTAAGTAGCAATAAGAGTTGTTATTTTAAAAGGCACCATATTCTGCAGGCACAAAAGTGTCTGCTGATATATTAGGTATAGAATATAAGAGAAGAAAAATGTTACGGATGAATCCCAAGTGTTGGCCATGCAGCAGGAAGTAAGGAGTTGCCATTACTGATGTGGGAGAAACTTGGTGTAGCAAATCTGGAGGCAGAATAGAAGGCTTGATTTCAGGTACTTATTAAAGATCTCCATGGTGGGGTCGACTGTAGACTATGGAATATGCAAGTCTGGAGGGCAGAAGTCTTTCCTAGCCACTAATATGAATCTGGGGCTTGTAAGTATCCAGATGATATTTAAAACCATTAGGTTGGTGAGATCACTGGATACTGAATGTGAATAAAGAAACTATCTGAGGAAAGAGCCCTGAAGGACAACAACACTTAAATGTAGAGGTCAGAACTCCTTAGAAAGATGAGTAATAGCCATGGTGGTAAGAGAAAATCTAAATGGAAAAAAAGTTGGAGGGGGAGGGGAGTTCCAGAAGGAAAGTTTAAAAATTCAGGTCATCTTCCTAACCAGGACTTCTACAGGGGCCTCCCTGTGTCCAGTATTGCCTTACATCAATTTATCTGATCTTTCTAAAACATAAATTCTCAGCACATCACCTTCCTCTTTAAACCTCTTATATAACTCACTTTTGTTCTTAAGATGAAGCCCCGAGCACATATGTGGCCAGTTTCCAACTTCCTTCTCTTAACCACTTCAGCTTCTCTTGATCAGCTTAACCATGAGTTTTTCCTTCCTCGCTCTTACCATTTCTACACTCTCTAGGCAAAAAGAGCGTATTTGTTCTCCGAATACCCCTTGTGTCTTTTGGCATGTCAGAGTCTTATATGTTCTATTATTTTTGCTAAAAACTCTTTCTCCCCACCTAACCCTTAATCTGTTTCATTTATTCTTTTCAGCTTAGGTGAGACTTCAGCAAGATCTTAAACCCTCCTGCCATCTACTTAGATGTTCTCCTTCAGGCCATAGAACTGTGGTTGGGCTCTTCTTTCAAATTCTCAACAGACTTCTAAGCCCTTCTTAGCTGACATTAGGTTGCTGGCATCGGTGCTGATCTTCTAGTAACTCTCTTAAGCACTTTTCCTTTTTTTTTTTTTGTCCATCATTTTTCCTCATCTCCTGCTGATTATTTTCAATTACCTAAGTATAGTACTTTCTACTTTCCACAAATCACATGATTTGCTTTGTCCTTATGAATCATCCCTCCTGGGAATCAATTCAACCCATATCTATGAGCCACATTTGTTATTTTCTTACCATTTTCAATGTGTTATTATCCAAATTTTAGCCCATCATAAGCGTATGCCTTTCTTTATGACCATTTCCAATGATTTCACTGGCTCTTCTCTTGATGGACATAATGGGATTTTGTTCACTAAATGCCTCAGAACAAAGCAAGAATAAGTGTTCAACCAGTAAGTGTTCTACAGCATCAGAATAACCCAGGGCTCTAGTTACAAATGTAAATTCACAAGCCCCATTTCTCTAACTCACATTAATTAAGAATTTATATCTTCAATATTGAGAATAAGAAAATTAAAAAGTAATTTTCTCAAAGGCTGAAATTCACAACCTGCTCATGTTTACTCTAACCCCTATTTTGATTTGTCTCCCTGTGTGAGGGATAAAAGCTCAGTTCTTTTGAAGTTCAAAGGGGGAATTGCCAGATAAAATACAGTACCTTTAGTTAAATTTAAGATTCATATAATCACTGAATAAATAAATTTTTGGTGTAAATATGTTCCAAATATTACATGGGAAATACTTTTACTAAAATTATTTAGTATTGGTCTGAAAACTTATTTTAATTCTGTCATGTTTTTCTTTGCTACATCTGGCTCCCTTACTAAGAGGATGACTAAACCATATCTGAAGGTGCACTGTCAATAGGTATTTTATGAAATATATGACTTTCTTGCCAACCTTGGAAAATGATTAGATTTGAAGCAGATATTGGAGGAGAGAACCAAATGCGAGAGTGAAAAGACTGAGAAGTAATAAATAAATATGTGAATTTGGCCAGAAATTAGATAATAAGGGCAGAAAAGGAGTTGCAGTCTAGGGTGGACACAGCATGAAGTGTCTTGAGCAGTAAGATATGGATTTTACCTGGAAATGGGCTCAGTACATACTAGCAGTCATTGGAAGGTATCTGAGTGGTAGCACTGGAATAGTGTTTCACATTCACATGAGAAATGGTTCAGAGTGATCAAAGACTGGGAATGTGAGTGCTAAACACAGGAGACATTGATGTGGGCATCAACAGGGGTGTCCTTATTGAAATTGAGTTGTGACAGACACTGGAGATTGAGCCAGTGAGTCAGTGAGTGTTTAGGGGAGGGAGTCAACTGGAAAAAATCAAGGTGATTCTTTGATCTAGAGCCTGGTCACTAGTAGAATAATTATCAGAAAAAGAGAACTCAAGAGATTTTGAGGTAGTGAGACGGTGAATACATTAATCAGATGATGCATTTAAGAAGTTAGCACATGGTGAAGGTGGTTTCATCCAGTGAACAGGCAGGAAATATGGAACCAGATCTTCAGAGAAGATGAGATGCGAGATGTTAACTTGAGCTTGGGTAGGGTCTCCAGAGTAGTTGGCACTGGCTTCATGTGAGTGATTATCCAGTTAGATGAGATCAAAGACAGGAAAAAGGGCCAAGGACTAAACTTTAAAGAGTGCATTTAGAACTAGCAGAATGAAGGATAGTTGCTAAACAATAAGTAAAGAACATGTCAGAGAATCAGTAGTTTCAAATTTAAGGGATAGTTTTTCCTAAAAGGAGGGTTGGCCATTCTCATGCATTGCTGCAGAGCAGTGCTAAAGATGAGACAAAGAACATTACTGTTGATGTAGTTTCAAATGACCTTCAAGTGGGAACAGGGATTTGAGCAAAAACAGACTTTAAAGGGTAAGAGAAATCACATGATAAGGCCAAGGGAACTAGTTAAACAAATGATCATACAACCTATGAACCAGGCAAATGCAATAGAAAGAGGTATGCCTGCATGCTCTGATAAAGAATAGTCTACTAAGTATCTTACATTTTAAAGGAGGAAAGTACAGTAAAAGAAATATAATGTAGAGCCTTTGGGGTAAAGAAAGTAAAAAAAAAATGAAGGACATTTATATATATATTTTATTTTCTGAAAGAATTGCAGGGTATTATCCTATGGTTACTTATGGAGAAGTAGTAAGGAAAAGCTTTATCTTTGCATAGTGTCATTTTTAATACTTCCTAAAACATTTTCTAATCTTGTACATGTGTTGCTTCTATTTACTTTTTGTTTTTACTATAACAGTGGTAATAATTAACTGAGATTATTGAAGAAATTATGAAACACTCATAAGAGATAGTTAATGTTTAAAAATGTGTAAAATTCTTTTAAACCAAGTGCTAAGAACTCAGTAGATGTAAGAAAAGAAAACTGCAATGATTGAGCTGCATCTTGGAGAACTGGACTGAGAGTAAGTTGAAGGAAGGACCTGGGGAGACCTGACTATGGAAATTAGACTGTATTTGTAGGCAGAGGGCAATGCTAAAGTGAACAGGAAAATCTTAAAGATACAAGACCAAAAGAGAATAACAAATGAAGCCATGTCCCTATGGAAGTAGAGAAGGGCTGGATTGGAGGGAGACTGACACAGAAGAAGAGCAGATCTTCAGAGAACAGAGGAAAGGAATATAGGAATTTTACATTGTAGGGAGCTTACTAAGGATGGCCTCCATCTTCCTAACCAGAAAGAGGGCAGGTAAGAAGTAGGGACATGAAGCCTCAGCTACCTAGTGAGGCACTCCACAACTTAGTGAGACCCTGTTTCAAAAATAAAGAATAAAAAATAGGGCTAGGGGTATAGCTGGGAGGTAGAGTGCCCCTGAGTTCAATCCCCAGTACTGCAAGAAGAAGAAGAAGAAGAAGAAGAAGAAGAAGAAGAAGAAGAAGAAGAAGAAGAAGAAGAAGAAGAAACAACATGAAAAGGGGGAAAGTCCAGAGGAGCCTTGGGGATGAAAATATATTCTGACCATAGACCACGAATAAAATAATGATTGAGCTGTGGGAAATGTTCAGGCAAGGGTGTACAGCATCTGTTTTTTGACACCAACCAGCGCTGTTAGTGATTTCCACCAGAAAGGTGGACTACCCTGGGTGCAGGAGTGAGAGATGTGAAGGAGGAACTCATGAGATAGCTAAAGGGTTGGAAATGAAGGTGGGATGCATGTTCACATCTTGACTTTGCCATTTTCAAATTATAACCTCCTGGGCAAGTTACCACCTTAATGAACCTGTGTTTTCATCTGTAGAATAGGAAACACAAGGCCTACCTCAGAGATTTTGTCATGAGGATGAGACTGAGGTCACATCTGTAGTTCTGAGAAATCCAAGTAGAAAGTTAATTAGTGCTCGTCACAGTTGACCTTATTATTGGGAGATAGATAGTGGGATAAACAGCTGAATGGGGGTAATCAATGCCTAAGTTCTGGAAACAGAATGCTTGGGGCTGATTCTCAGCTCACCACTTAATAGTCAGGAGGCTTTGAGCAAGGCAAGTCATTTTATTGCCTCAGTGGACACATCTAAATGAGGAAGTTTTTACAAGGTTGTTGGAAGAGTAAATGGACTTAGTGTAAAATACTAGAACAATAACTGGTATATAGTGAACAATATTTAAGACTTGCTATGGTTAACAGTAATTGCAATAAAACAACAACTACAAAAATAATAATAAGATTTTTGAAGATGGAAAATTGGAAAGGCAAAGACAATGATGAATTAAGGGGTTATGAGATTCCAAGGGTTACAGATATCATTGAAACTGCTTACCATGGCTGACCACTTAAAAGCTACTCTCTGGTAAGTTAAGTGAAACACATTGCTTCTTGGTGCAAACACATATAAACAAGGCTAACAATACTCTGCTTTCTCATATTTAAACATTCAGTAAACTATTTTATCAGGCCTGCCTGCATGGAGGAAGCTTGCTGGAATGGCAGTTGCCTGGCTTCTGTGGGATGCCAGCTCTTCTAGATATGTAGATGCGGAGCCTTCTCTGCATTTTGCCTTTCACAAACCCCTCATTTTGAATATTTGTCATGCAGATTTCTAAGTAGTTCACTTCCTCTTGAATATTCCTACTTAAGTGTTTTGCCTTTTTTTTTTCTGAAATGGGAACAATGATCAGTCTATAATGTCTAATAGGAGATAAAGCGGAGTATCATGTTTTGAAATGTACTCCACTCCTTTGCTGATTCTCTGTAGCCTATTTGAGTCCTGCACACCAGATTCTATTCTGATATGTGTTAAATTCATAACATAGGAATTGAGTTAAAGTTCCATTAGTAAGAGGCATTAAGGTGTCTTTGACCTGAGAGTCCTATAAAGCAAGGAAAGCAGATCAAGTAAACAGCTCTTCTCTTGAGTCCTTCTGGGACACTGGTTACTACAAATGACTAGTGATACCTATATAATTCATAAAGCCATCAAACTTGTTAATACCTATTCCTAGAACTATAAAATTCAAAAGAGCTTTGAAAGGTCATTTGGTCCTTCTCGACATCTCTGATCAAAAAACTAAAATAAAATAAGTGCATACTATTATAAAGCCATGCTGGGTTTTAGTCTTTCTAAAGGGAGACTTCACAATCTCCCTCAGAAATACAGTTGGGTTTTTAAACAACTCTCAATGAAGAAAGGGTAATTTTAATATCTAACTTGAGCCCCAAGTGCTATAGTAAAAGGCAAGTCCTCCTTTTCAATCCTAGTTAGATATGGTGAAGAGTTGGTTACTAGCTTCATCATAAATGAAGAGTCATTGAGCACCTACTGTGCACTCTTTCTCTTCTTATAACAACCTTTATGCATTCTGACCACCAAGAAGTCACTTTACACCTCTCTTTTTCCAGGCCAAATGAACCTATAAGCATTTCCTCTCCAGGGTCCTAGTTCCTAACTCTCTATTAATCTTTGAAATCTTTCTCTACAGATGTTCTATACCCCTTCCAGCAGTGAGCATGTTCTTCAAGTAATTTCTGATGAATTCTGAACATAGGATATTTCTCAGGATTTTTTTTTCATTGTTTTGTTATTAGTAGTAGATTGTTCACATTTTTTTAAATCACGTGTTCAATTCTTCCAAACTTTGGTGACATTTGCATAGAGGAAATTAGGGATGAAAAAAAACCCAGGAAAGACATCTCATACATTAATATGGAAACCCTTGTTTATTAAAGAAAGAGAATTATCTTGTATACACACACACACACACACACACACACACACACACACGGCAGAATAACCTCCTACTCAAGCAATGCATTTGTTCAAAATCACCTTGAGCAAACAAACCAGCAGTACTACTGTGTGTATGTAAAAAACTGACTGATGGTTATAAACATATAGGTGTGCAAGGATAAATGAAAAGAGAACCCTTGCAGAAGTTTTAACATCAAACATGAGGCTATGATTTTTTAATATTTCTCTCCTCACAGTTTGAGGCTAGCCAATCAACCAATCAATCAATCAATAGCTGTGCACAATTATTTGCAAGGTGCCACGGGAAATTATAGAGATGGTATTGCTTTTGAAGAGTTTAAAGTAGATTGAACAAAGTAACTCACTATCATGCAGATAATTAACTATGAAAGCTATGATCCAAAGTAAGTTGTAGGAACCCCAAGTGATACCAAACTGTGGGTTGGAAGTGTTTGATGAGTTATCTGGGAAAAAGTCACCATGGGGAAGAGGAACCTTGGGCTGGCACCTGACAGGTGCATAGATAGAGATGGGTGAGGTCCCAATGCTGGACAGGGGAGTGTGGATTTCACAGACCTCTACACAGGGCCTTTTGCTGGCAGATACCTACCTAACAGGTAAATTGATTGCAATTGAATTTTGGATGACAGTGTAGCAAAAGGTTGAAAGCATGCACACAGGCAAAAGCTGTCTGCCCCTGAAAGGGGACTGTGCTGTACAGCCGTGTTGCTGAAGCAATTCTTCTAGGAATGTATGATAGTGTTTCTCCCTGACATGCTTCTGCTGGCATGCAAATATATTCATGTGACAACTATTCTCAGGGACCATCCAAGTGACCCTGTTCTCATAAACACATATGTACTATATTTTCCCTTCTCTCATGAAGCCAGCAAAAAAGACATGGAAGTAAATTTCAGGGCCTTCTGGGGACAGTCTTGAACATAAAGAACTACTATAGCTCTTCAAACATAGATAAATGCTTATAGGGAAAACCACATGCTGCTTTTAGAAAGGCAAACTAGAAAACTGTGGCAGAGGGGGGAAAAGAGAAAACAGAACGAGGTGAAGTACAAGCAGGTAGCTAGAGAAGAAAAGAAAGAAAAAAGAAGAGAAAGAAGAAAGAAGCACAGTGATCAACTTTTGAAGAATTTGAAATGTGGGTAAGGATGCCGGTTCAATATCTTGAGGTATAAAATGTGACTTTAAGTACTTGTATATACCTCCACAGCTGCACCTGGAATACCAGGAGCTCATTACCATCTGTTTTTTAGACGAGAAATGATTGAGAATATGGACCATGTGCCAATTCATCCATGAATCCTCATTTCTATTACATGGTTGGTTCTCAACAAATATTTGTTGAATGAATGAAATTATCCTATCCAGAACTTGTGATTCCTACAACAGATTATTCTTATAAAATCAATACCACTTTGCCCATCTTTCTTTAGGAATCCCTTTCCACAGGCTTTACCAAGGGTTAGAGTGGCCTCCTGGGGAGCCACTGCCCTCCCGTAGTCTCTCTAATTACCTTTTAAATTTTATGATTTAATATTTCATCCTCTTAAGTCAAATAGATTCTGCAAATTTTCCTGGGAGAGAAAACACGTGAGACATACCAAACATTTTTACCTTGATGTGAAGATACACGTAGGTTCCTTTCTTAAGATAAGGTTTATATCTACAGATAGAATAAGGATTCTGGTTACCCAAGTAGCAAGAGAGTGGACACATGAGGACAAAATGAGATACAGAGAGACAATGACCACATGTTCTTGCTCCCCTGTTTTGTCTCATTATGTTCCTGCCCAGGGATAGCTACTTTCAGCTTGGGCATTTTTCCCTGGTCATCCTCCTGGCTTCTGGTCCTTCAGGTTTTATATCTGGGAAGCTGAGGATGTCTTCGCCTGTGATTTGCTAACTCAGCAGTGGAGCATCTGCATTCTGCAAACCGCTAGGCTGTTACTCTGTATGCGCTCATTTGTTGAGCAAGTGTGTTCTCCCCAGATACACCTTTTAAGGTGGTAGTATCATTGATCAGCAGTGCCCAAGGAACTGGAGGAAAGGAGGAAAAAGGCTAATTGGTTTCACTGCACAGTTTCCTCTCTGGCCTGATGTATCTATTGTTTCATGCTCTCTCTCTGCTCTGGGTATAATTATTCTCCTCAAGGAACTGTTGAGTACAAGAAAGGTAGGAACTTACGTAAGACAGATGATCACTCTCCTTTTCCCTACAAATAATATAAGCAGACATGGGAATTCTGAAGTGGGCTTTGGTGAGAGAAGTATGCCTGTATCAGTCTTCCATTTGAACCATCATGAAATTGGAACCAAGGTCTGAATCACACCCTAATTCTTAGCACTCACCATGCTGCTCTAATTACTAAATATGTCCAATAAGCCCCTGACCTTTCGACACTATTCTTTTTTATGTTGATGTTCTCCCTTGAGCATTATTTTTATGTGTTTACTGCCCTTTACTTAACTGGTTCTGCTTGATTTCCTTGCTCACTCTTTAATTTGGTAGCACCTAATTTTACAGTCCACTAACTTTGTTGAAAATAAATTCACTTTACTTGTGTGGTTAGTATTAGCCATTTGATAATGTAAATGCCACATTAGGGTGCTGTGAATGCTTAGTAAGTACCAGGCAATTACAAGGTAAATATATAACAGGTTTATTTCATCTTCTCCACCCAACACAGTGTGCTATAGTAATTACTTTAGAATGCATTAAGTGTACTTACCACATAATCTATAGGAAGATGAATTATGTAGATAGCTCTTGCCACCTCCTATCTCAACATGTTTTCTGAAGTTACACTTGTTAAGGATTAAATTTTCTTGGCTAAATCTTCAGTGCTGAATCTACCATTATGCATCTGCCTTGGGGATGAGCCACACCTGGTACACATCTGGAAAAAAGTTTAAAAGCAGCTACAGAACATTCTGGGGGTGTGTGGAAACACCAACATTCTATATTCAAACTAACGCTTTTATTTTTGCTTTGCCCATGCATTCAATAGGATGGAGTAGGAGAGGTATGGGAGAAACAGCATGTGCCTTCTTAGAAACCAGTCCTCCTCCACAATAAAGTGTTAGAGTGCAGCATTTAATTGGTGTCAGAACATATTTACCAGGGATGTAAAAGCCCCTGGGACCTCAACCTTCATATTTCAAAATGATTGTATATAGCCTAAATCAAGGCTATCAGTGTTCCCTGAATCTGAATGATTTGTGTCAAAGTTAAAATTCATATTTGTGAACTCTGGTCTTCTTTTCCTTGATCACCCTACACCGTTCTCTTCAAATGCATGTATCCTGATTCATATATGAGCAGAACAGTTGCCCACTTTTTTATCATTTGTATGAGTCTGTTGTCATTCAAATAAAAATGATATATAAAAAAGAACACTGTGAAGGTAAATATGACTTCCTAAAATGAAGGAGTTGTCTGTTTTTATTAGAAAAAAATTATGTTCTTTGCAAAATTGATTCTCTGCAAAAGTCTATTACATGGTAAGCTACCTTAATGCAGTTAAGATATTTGACTAGCATCACTTTGATTTATACAAGGCATTTTAGAAACATGATTATTGTGTGAATGAAAGTGCAACTTTTGGCCAGCTGCTATGTCATTTTTCTGAGCAGTAGCTTCAAAAATCCATTAGCATTTAATTTTGTACCCCAGGGTGGCTCTCTGGCTTGGTGCCTGCATTGGCCATTCAGGACCTCTCCTGTGTCTTTCAGGCATTGAGAACGCCAGTGACATTGCACTGTACTCGGGCCTGGGTGCTGCAGTCGTGGCTGTTGCTGTCCTGGTCATTGGTGTCACCCTTTACAGACGGAGCCAGAGTGACTACGGCGTGGATGTCATTGACTCTTCTGCATTGACAGGTGGCTTCCAGACCTTCAACTTCAAAACAGTTCATCAAGGTCAGCGGCGTAGGTCCTCCCACACCTTGTCCTAGGCCCATATACTACACTCACACAGGATCCCTGGTGTTATCGTGGGCCCTGTGTGATGGTAGCTGTTGGCACTGGGAGCCGCTGCCAAATTGTTTTCACACATTAAGACTCCATGTTCAACAAAGTGGCCTTCCTGTGTCTTCCCAAAGTGGCTACTGGGAAGACAGATGGGTCTCAGTTCACCACTAGCAACACTGAGGCAATTCCATCTTTGGTATGTAATAAGCATAATGAGTTATTTTATCTCTTTGTTTCGTGTGTGCTGTACTGGGGATGGAACTTAGGGGCATTCTACCTCTGAGCTGTACCCCCAGCCCTATTTTTTATTCTTTACTTTGAAACAGGGTCTCACTAAGTTGTCGAGGGCCTCACTAAGCAGCTGAGGCTGGCCGCCAACCCGGATCCTCCAGTCTCAGCCTCCCAAATGCTGGGATTACAAACATGCACCACCACACCCGGCGAGCTATTTTATCTCAAATTATCTGACCTTCTTCCTAAAGGAGCCTGATTTGAGGATATATATTAAATTTAGTTGATTATTATACTGATTATTCAAGGCTGAGGAAGGAGTCCTAGACCACAAACTCCCAGGTTTATTTAATTATACTCTATTTGTGTATTAAATAAGAAGCAAGACTTTAAAGGATATATGATGGGTCAGCTAGCTTGGGGAAAATGAAATTGCAGCCTAAATGACTCTTAGCTATTGCCAAGCCCAAGCAATCTCTTGTTGTGGGGGAAGGAGCATCTATCATGTCAAACTATTGCAATACACATTTCCAAACATAGTCAGTTAATTCTCTCATAGAAATCAAATCTGTTCCTGACTCTAAGGTAGGGATGAGACATGCATGGCTTTTATTTTTGAAAAAAAAAAAAAAAAATGACACTGTCACTCTTTAGAGGATACAGCTCTCTACCTTGACTTAATTGGCCATATTGTCCCTTTATTTCTGTTCACTGAGTGTCAACAACACCTGTGGCACTGGTGGAGAAGTCTCAGGGCTTAGCACTGACTGAGTGGACAGGCTGCTGAGGTGGAAACCCAAACCAGGGAAACAATTGAGAGATGGCCAGGAAAGACAAAATTTTGTCTTTTTGCCATTTATTTCTGGGCTTTGATGGGGGTGTATCCTCTAGGTTTGGGTGTATAGTTTAGCATATGTGATTGAATCTAATGAACTGAATCTAGTAAAGGACTGATTTTCACATAAGAAACTACAAATAGATTTGCATCAAATGATAAATATCAATATTTGAGACCATAACACTTGATAAAAATAGAAGAAATATTAGGGTGAGAGACCATTTTGTGTATAAGTCCACAGGCGTTAAAGTCAGTTAGGTTTGAGTTTAAAACTGCTAAGCAACCTAGTGAACCAGTGAGTCCCAATTTTCACAGATTAAAAAAAAAAATGGGAATACTAACACCCACCTCAGAGTGTTCTTATGAGAATGAAATTATCTGTAATACCTCAGGTAAACCCTTGTCATGCAGAAAGTGCTCATAAATGCAGTGAATATAGGTCTAAAAATAGTTGTCTCCTCTTACCTTATCCTGGGAAGTTGGAAAGTTTCATGGAGCACCAACTGGGGTGAGAGTCATGGTTACTCTGCCTAACCATAATTACTCCTTTTCAGAAATGGTAGCTCACATAAGCTTTAACCCATCTCCTTTTGGAAGTTGTCTCAGAACTTACATGCATTGTGAATCTGTAACATAACATATTGCCTTGCCAAATTATATGATCATTTGTTTACTTTTGGCCAAGAATCTCACAAAATCAATGATATAAGGGAAAATACCTTTTTTTATGGTGCTGGGGATTGAACACAGGGGCTTTAAAACTCTGAACTATACAACGAGCCCTATTTATTTATTTATTTATTTATTTATTTATTTATTTATTTATGTGGTACTGGGGATGGAACTCAGGGTCCTTCTACATCTGGGCTACATCCACAGGCCTATATTAATTTTTATTTGGAAACAGAGTCTTGATAAATTACTGAGAGCCTAAGTTGCTGAGGCTGACTTCAAACGTGCGATCCTCCAGTCTCAGCCTCCCAAGTACTGGGATTACAAGTATGTACCACCATGCCTGGCTATATTTTATTTTAAAACAGGGTTTTGTTAAATTGCTGACAGCCTCACTAAGTTGCTGAGGCTAGCTTTGAACCTGCAATCCTCTTGCCCCAACCTCCCAAGTACTGGGATTATTTTGGTGGCTGCTATTATCCTCATATTCTTTGTGATGATATACCTCACATTGCTGGTAGGTGACTTTTATCCTTACTCCCTCTTCTTAAGCAGTATCTCTGGTGCCCCAGAAAGGGGAACAGTGACTGATAAATAGAACATCATGCCCTGGTGTTGCTCAGTGGTAGAGCACTTCCCCAGCATGTGCAAAGCATGGCAAAATGAATAGCTAGAATGGCATGCTTAGAATAGACAAGGGATTTCCAAAGAGTAGATTGGGGTGACTGGCCCTGATCAGGCTTCAATCAAGTCAGCAGCATAACCTTCTTCAACTGTGGCTCTGTCATATGTATTTTTTTTTCTGGCAATACTGAGGCTGGAACCCAGGGCCTCAAACATGCTAGGCAAGTGCTCTACCACAGAGCTATACTATAGCTTTGTACCTAATTTCACAATCAAGCATTTTCCACATCCATGTTATTAACTCTATTGAAATATTTTTTGCTTCTTTGTTCCATATAAGCTAGGAAAGTCCTTTAAAAGTAGCCCAAAATTAAGTTCCAGAAGGTGAGGGCTTGAGATAAAGTAGCCAGGAGACTTAGGGAAACTATTTTTAAGGTCTCCATGGAAACGTCTGTTCCAAACTCTTTTCAGATATGGCATTATTCTTCAGTCCCACATCTTGCCTGGAGAGACCACAAACAAGAGCCAGGTCCTAACCTATAGAACTCGATGTGGTTCTCTTAAAAAGCACAAGGCTTGAGTGCACCTGTGTGTTGACATGGCAACCCCAAGCCTGGAGGAAATGCACCATCAAGGTGCCTTTAGATTTGCAATGTGATTTCATCTCATTTGTATATTTTCTCTGTGATTCTAGCATCCAAGTAAGAAGTGGGAAAAGTCAGAGTTATAGATTTCCTGCTGGCATTGTTACAAATTATGAAAATGAAAAGCAATAGAGGCTAATACAATATGGCCCAGAATTGCAACATTTTCAAAAATACCATACTTTAAACATTTTTGTCAGGCCCCAAAGGAAAATTGTTTAATATGGTTTGGGTTTCAATTTGAGATGTCACATTGACAGACTGATATGGGTGGGAGGTTTGGGACTGAGGGTTATTTTGTTATTTACTAATAAATAAGATTAGTTCATCTCAAGAAAATATCACAGCATTTCTTTTTGATATTCAGCTTAGAAAAAATTGCTGAGCCCCAAAAGATGACAAAGGCCAATTTCTCATGTTTTTGTAAAGATTGGTGTTTTTTCTTTTCATTTGTCTTGAGACAGAAAGGGACCTACTCTGGGCTGCTGCCCATCTGGAATCTGAGTAGTTCTTCTTGAGCGGAGCGTCCTTTCTCTCTGACTGACATATGCAGTACTGGAGCAAATTGGCTAATAAGACATGAAGTGATGCATGAGGTTCCCTGACCCCTGTGCTGTGAAGACATATCATTTCCTCATGTAGCTCTGGAAAGTGCCAGAATTCCAGGAGAACTGTGCTGGAATGAGGCAGCTCCATCATAAATAGAGCTACCTAGTCACCCTGCTGTGTCATCCCTTGCCATTTAAAATGAGCAGATGTTATTTTTGCTCTGAACTGGATTGCAAAACATCTTTTTGGTTCCTTTTAGCTTTTCTTTACCAGTTAAAATTACATAAACAATAATTAATACCTGAGTTAGAGAACCTAACTGAATGCCATAAATACTTGCTTTCAAAAGAAAGCATGTCAAAAGATCTTACAGCAGGGTGTGATGAGGCACACCTATAATCTTAGCACTTGGGAAGCTGAGAAAGGATCGCAGGTTCAAGGCCAGTCTCAGCAACTTAGCAAGACCCTCTGCAACGTAGTGAGACCAAACATATTTCCAAATAAAAAATAAAGTAGGACTGGGGATATAGCTCAGAGGTACAGTGACCCTGGGCTTAATCCTCATAACACACACACACACACACACACACACACACACACACGCACGCACACACACACACACGCACACACACACACGCACGCGCGCACATGCACACACATTAAAAAAAATCTTACAATGTAAAGAATTTTGACTGGCAGCATTGAAAGGATGAACTGGGAAGGCAAGACCTTCCCATGCCAAGATGCTGGTCAACCAACCTGTTACAGCAGTTCTACTCAGTCACGGGGGCCTGCAGAGCAGCTGGCAACCATATGGGTTGTTTTGCAATTAGTGAAGGCAGCTGTAAAAGGGTAACAGAGTTGGCTTAGTTTCTGGGTGACAGATCAATTCTTTTTAACCAGGTAACTCCCTGCTCCTGAATTCAGCTATGCAACCAGACTTGACAGTGAGCCGAACGTACAGTGGTCCCATCTGTCTGCAGGACCCACTGGACAAGGAGCTCATGACAGAGTCCTCGCTCTTCAACCCTCTGTCAGACATAAAAGTTAAAGTCCAGAGCTCCTTCATGGTTTCCCTGGGAGTGTCTGAGAGAGCTGAGTACCATGGCAAAAACCACTCTGGGACTTTTCCCCATGGAAACAACTGCAGCTTTACTACCCTGCATCCGAGAAGCAAGACGCCGTACATCCAGAATCTGTCAGCACTCTCCACAAGGACAGAACTGAGGACAACCGGTGTCTTTGGCCACTTAGGGGGGCGCTTAGTAATGCCAAATACAGGTGGGTGGTAAGTGTGTTTTGGGTATTTTCCAGTGTTTGTTTAAATACTTCATATTTACATAATTACTTCTGTCATATACATTTTATAATGGTTATCATCCCCTTGTCAGGGTAGAGAAGGCCAGGGCTCTACCTGGCTCCTTGCTTTATACAGCAAACCAGAATCAACACTGAGGTTAGATCCTGCAGACTTCATCTCAGCCTGAAGTGAATGTTCCATCTATTTCTGTTAGATCTGGTGGCTATATGTCCTCCAAAGGCTTTGGTAGCCAGGCATGGTGGTACACACTTGTAATCCTAGTTGTTGGGAGGCTGAGACAGGAGGATCACAGGTGATCCTCTTAGTGAGACCTTCGTGAGACTTAATAAGACCCTGTTTCAAAATAAAAAATAAAATAGGTCTGAGAGTGTAGCTCAGAGGTAAAATACCCCTGGGTCTAATCCCTAAATACCACTAAAATTAAATAAAATGCCTGGATAGTCCTCCAGATTTAAGCTCCTTTGAAATATATCACCTAAAACATGATCAGAAATCACCAAAACTATTCATTGGCATGACTGTGACTAGTACAATGTACATACCAAGCATGGTTTATGCACCAGCAGATAAATATATATATTTAATATATATATTATATTAGTACTGGGATATATATATATATATATATATATATATATATATATATATGTATATTAGTACTGGGATTGAACCCAGGGGTGTTCTACCTCTAAGCTACACCCCTAGCCCTATTTTATATTTTTATTTTGAAACAGGGTCTTGCTAAGTTGCTGAGGCTGGCTACAAACCTGAGATCCTCCTGTGTCCTTCCAAGAACTAGGATTATTTATGCACCACCATGCCCAGCTATTAGCAAACAATTTAATGCAATGACATTCAATCTCATTTCATCCTTAACTGACCTAATACACACTCTCAGTGTCCATAGACCTTAGACCTTACTCATCATGTTACTTCATGATGAGCAATGATGAACAATCATTACAGGGTTGCTCTTTTGAATTAAAACTTCAGTTCCAGGACTATATCATAGCATAATTAATTTCCAAGAATTTTTCTCCTCCTTTGGGTTGGAAGGCAGGGTATTTTTTTGCTGTTTTGACAGGATACTTAAAGTGTCCAGCTCAAATCACTTTTAAAACAACATCCTTTCTGTGGATTAGTCTTCAGAGTTGTTGCCTGAGACCTAAGTGAGTGGCAGAAGGATGGTTTGAACTGTAGTTCAGTCTTGCGAGTGTCACATGTGAATGTTATGTAATACTTCCTGTTGGTAATTGGCAGATAGGAGACTCAGTGCAAATGAATAAGGCCACCATATTTACCAGTAACCCTCCCTCTGAGAATTCATGAATAGGAAGTGTGGGTCGGGTCATGGATAGTGGAAGACACATCCCCTGCCCTCTCAAGGAATAGGATGCATCATGCATCATAATCATATAAAGTCATACATTGAGTCACTGTTTCATTATCTTATCTCCTCTTTCTAGCTCAGGTTAGCACTTAAGGGACTCTCAGTATAATAGGTAGGCCGGTACTCCTTGTCTGTCTTCCCATCCTCATTTGTTAATGTGTGTGTACATGTATTTACTCACACAAGGAGGTATTTCCCAGAGAATTCCATTCATTGGCTATATTTATTTAGTAGTCTTCAAAGAAAGTGAGATGAAATCAGGATGAACCAAAGAACTCCCATGAGTTGTTGGATAACATCGTCAATCATTGCCACAGGGTTCTCCTGTGAGGGGGTATTTTCAAAGCACCGGACAATATTTAAGTTGTTTGCTATGAATGAATTTGAGGAGAAATAAGTGTGGGCAATTGAAACATATTCCCTGCTATTTACAGGACATAAATGCAAAATATTCCCTGGGAACTAAAGTGTAAAGGAAGCAAGGTACAGACATTAGATTGCTCTGATGCTCTTCATCCTAAATTGTCATACAGTGCACTCCATTTGGCATATTGAAAATGGATACTTCTTTAGGAGACCATAGGCATAAAGCTTTCCCACAGTGCCTTCCATTCTTCATAATATATAACATGCCACCAACACTACCACCCCCTACTGTCTTCAGTCTCCACATACAATTTGCATATTTGGATAGGAGGAGGGAAGCATGTTTGCAAGACCATAATACAATTTCCCTTTGAAGGAGAGTGAAAAATACTTTAAAGCTCCAATGATCCTGTAAATTCAAGTTGAAGTCACCCTGAAACACAGGGAATTAAGGTGACTTGAAAGGAATGAGAAATATGCTCCACAAATAGCCCTTTGTCAAATATCTTCATACATATTCTCTTTTGATTCAGAAGTAGACCATCAGGCTGTGATGATCTACAAGAGATGACATGGCTCAGAGCCTGGTTCTGTCTTACTAAGAATTTTTAATCCTATCCACTCGTTCATTCATTCATGTGAAAGTGTGTGTGTGTGTGTGTGTGTGTGTGTCTGTCTGTGTGTGTTACATATATATGTGTTTATTATATATACAATGCCATGTTATATTGACAATACTCAACACAGTGTCTGGCATAGCATAGGAACCTAATAAACCTATCAAGTGCTTTATGCTGAGTATTGTCAGTGTACCATGGCATTATTCTTTGATGATGGTCTATGTACTATATATGAAGAATAGGGATTGAATGTCCCTTTGTCTTCATGGCCTGAAAGAGAGGCAACAGAGAGAAAGAGTAGTATGTCAAACTAAGACAAGGCAGTGTGACTAGGGCATATATTCAAGTTGACATCCAAACATACTGAATACCATCTGTATTGCAACTTATGTTCAATAGCAGTAACGGAGATGTTGGAGGTCCCTTGGTTTAGCAACTACATTGAAGGAAGAATAAAAACTGGAAAGAGGTGCCTGATTGGTGGTATGAAACTTGTGTCCTCCTAGTATGTACATTAGAACAGAAATGGAGCTCCTCACAGTAAGGCTGTGAATAAGATCTAAATGTGCCTCATTCTGAGTGCTAGTGAAGGATAGTGGTGAGGACTAGCATGTTACTGAAAAATACTCATAAATGTGAATCACTGGTAACTTGTTTTGCAATGAGTCTTGTGTTCCTTGACTCTTTAGCTGTTAACAGGAACATAGGATGACAGGAAAGCTGCCATCTACAGATTTAAATTACCATGAACAACCTGAAAGCTTTCTGTGCAGTTAACTCTAATGAAAGAAAAAGAGGTGAGAACTGCATTATTCCAAAAATAAAAGGATCCTCTGAGGTTTTATTTTTAAGGACCTATTTCTCTATTTAATTATTTTTATAAGCAAGAAGCTGCATTAAAGAGAGTTCCAGCTCTCTAGAGATGTCTCTTTTGGTCAAAGTGAAATATTTTCCTGATCACAATCAGGAGGAAACAGGGGACATTTAAAATGTAGTGCAAAGTGACTTCCTGTGCCTTCCCTCTGTGTATTATATGATTTCACTCAAGTAATATTGCTGGGCTTTTGCAGTTTGACATTGACATGAATATCATTAGGTCACCTTTAGCCTAAACTCTTTCCAGTTTCTGTTTGCAAATTTAAGGTCATATTGGTTGTAAAATAACCAGGAAGATTCCTAAGCTTATCAGATGTTTTTACTTTTTCTAGTTTGTTTGCTTGGCAAAATGAGGTAGTCCTCCGAGCAATACCCTCAACTTCCTCACAGATGCATAATTTGTATGACAATTTCATACCAGGTTCCCCAAATTATTAGTTCACCCAATATCCCAGGTACCTTTTCCAGAAATCAATGGATAGTAAAATTTTGGGGACAAATATATTGCTACACTGATAAGCTCTTCTATTTTCAGATGTGTTTGATAGTGCCTGGTTTTAGGATATCCAATCTTTTAGAAAACCTAAGCAATGCTGGGATGATTTAAAATATCAAAAAAGAAACCTAGTACTCAATTGAATAAAATGACCTTCTTTATGTCACTGCTACAAAACAATGTTTTTCCCCTTATGATCTTGGACTTTGTAAATTTTCTGAGGATTGGCATTTTACAGATTGCCATGAGAGGGTCTTTTTTTATGGGGATCCGAAAGTGACTCAAGTGGCATGCTTCATAGTAATGGGAAGATCTATGAATAACTTCTTGGTTTTTCCTGTTTCAGGGGTGAGTTTACTCATACCTCATGGTGCCATCCCAGAGGAGATTTCTTGGGAGATTTATATGTCCATCAATCAAGGTGAACCCAGGTGAGAGACATCAAAGGATAGCATATCAATGACATCTTAAATGCAGAATGGAAATTCTATAGGAAATGTGAAGTTATTAAGATAATGAAACCTGGAGGTATGTCAGTGAAAGAGTGAGCCATTTGACTCTATAGGTGGAAAAACCAGTTGCAGAATGATTGGCAGGAGTAAAATCATTTAAGGCTCCAAATTTTAAGGTCTCTGGCATCTAAAAAGGATATTCTAAATGGAGGGAAAACAGTATTGATAATAGGCCATAAGCAGGACCTCTTCATACACATAGACTGCCCCATATAGTCTTCCTTCAAAAGAAAACAAAATTGTCCTGAAGGTGTCCTTTGTTGCTAGGTATTGTGCAAATTCATATAGCAATTGAGTGATGACCTTTTTAAGATGAGCACAAGACCTGCTCTATAAAAGCTGAAAGAGAAAATTTCTCAAGCAGTTTTCCTCAATGTAAAAAATAGGGTCTAAACTTTAATAGCTTTCAAGTCTGACAAATTTCAGCAGCATTAAATTCAATTACATGAACAAATACAAATCTTGCTGCATACTCTTTTAATGAAAGTAGTTGGTTATTTTATTAGCACAACTATAATATTGGTAGAAACGTTGCCTTCCTCCACACAAGCCTATCTCCTCTTTAGAAAGTAATTTCTCTCATAAACTGGATATATACCTCTGGCATTTTTAGTCATAACATCTTGGTTATTTTAGAATGGGTTTGTTGTTTTTAGCAAAAAAAATACATGAAAAGAAAACACCAGAAAGAAAAATCACTGGAGAAACAGACGTCTTAAAACAGATTCTGATAACTGCTTCTATGAAAGCATTTGTGGGTGCCCAGTGGCTCTAACTTTCTGCTCTACAGAGTTGGAGAGGAAGGGAGGAAGAGATTCTGATGATTGTTGAGATTCTTAGAGGAGCTATGTGGCTGCACTGTGTTGGGTATTCATATTACTTCCATGGTCCTGTAGAACTTTCCCTTCTTGTTCACCTGAAAAGATAATGGTTTTGAACTCCACAAATGGGGAAAACTGAGACACAGAGAGTTTTGAAGAGCTTCCTCAAAATCTTAGGTAAGCCAACTAAACAGGCCTAACATTGGAGAATTTTGTATGCAAGTCACCTCTTTTTTTATCCCTTGACTTACTTAAACCATACCTGCTTGAATTGAGGTCATGGTCATTTACACTGTAAGACTCAAGTGCGGTCATCCCTCATCATCCACAGGGGATTGGTTCCAGAATCCCCCAAACATACCAGTTTACAGACACTCAGGTCCCTAATATAAAATGAAATAATATTTGCATATAACTTACACACATCCTTCTATACAAATCATTTCTAAATTACTTGTGATATCAAGTACAGTGGAATTACTAGAGAAAACTATATTGCACATATTGTTTAGAGAGTAGTATTTTTAACCTGACATCAATTGAATCTGTAGATACTGAACCCAAGGACATAGAAGGCAGACTATACGGAATCCAGCCAGTCTTCCCTGAATTCAGCCCCCTGGCCAAACCCCACATCTGCATCCCTCTCCCTTCATTGTAATCTATCTACTGAGTCTATGTGTTTTCTATCTCATTAAGCAAGAACTGACCTAGGGCTATTTTACTTGTTTCCAAGGTACCTAATTTACAGCTTACCACAATTCTTGTCTCTTAACTAGAAACTGCCTCCTCTTAAGAGCTCAGAGCTAGAATGTGCAAACAGGTATCAATCATACAAAAACTTAAATAAAATTGCTCAAAAATATCAGAAAGAAATGATCACTTGGGACACCCTCCAATTTTAAGATAAAAGAGAGATAAACTGGGCATGGCGTGCATACCTATAATCTCAGTACTTGGGAAGCTGAGTCAGGAGGATCACAGGTCCAAGGCCAGCCTTAGCAACTTAGTGAAACCTTGTTTCAAAAAAAAAAAAAAAAAAGAATTAAAAGAGCCAGGGGTTACAGCTTGAAGGTATAATCCCCTGGGTTTATTTTCCAATAGAGAAAGAGAGAGAGAAACAGACACCCTATGAACTTGCCAAAGCCAAACAACCTCAAAAGATAGGTTGGCCTACTAATTTGATTTTTCCATCTGTATCTAAGGTGTGAATCCATTCCTGTATTTTAGGAAGATGGAAAGAAATGAGAACAGTTCATGTAGGACCTTTTGATTCTTGAGGTGTGCATTTTCCTACCTTTTAAACTGGAAAACCTAAAATCATGGGAGGCAAACATTTACTTTCAGGCTTCTGGACCCTACCTAGATGTTTCTGTCTCCTGAGGCCTTGGCCAATCTCTGGGCTACAGGCCATTAGCTTCCTTGGCAATCCTCATTCCCTTTTGAGTGGCACAAAACTATTTACAAAAATGATAAAATATCAAATGCCTTTCTTCTTTTTTTTTTTCTTTCCTTAAAGCCAGGATGAATTTTTTCCATCTGTGCCAAGAGGCTGCTTGGATCTTTGTTCTTTAGCTTTTAATCTTGTGAATAATCAGGAAAAGGCCATTGTATCAGCTTTTCTTTGTAATGTCTCTTGAAGCCTCATTTTCATTTCATGCTGTCCATCTGCCAACCTAAACTTTCATTAGAGGTACAGAGAGCTGCTGAAATGCACTTTTCCATCTCTTTCCTCTTTGCCTCCAGAACCACCACTGTGCCCTCCCTTTTGTTACATAGGTGTGAGAGTTGGATTTTCTGACCCGCTATTACACAGAATATTGTAGGATCTTCCAAATAGCATATTCATGCTGTATGTAAAGTCAGCTCCATCTTCCTCTTGACCATACATTTCTATGGTCCCTTTCTGAATTATATCCCCAGTGTAGCTAGGTAATGACTTAGAACTGTAACTAATAAAACTCCTGCTATGATGTACTGTGCCACCGCAGGCCCAGCAGCAAGAGAAACAAGTGAGAGTAGACTGAAACTTCTGAAACTGTGAGCCAAAATGAACTTTCCTTCTTATAACTTGATTATCTGTGGTATTTTTCGCTGTAATAGAAAGTTGATTGTTAGTTATAATGCTTAGGAAATTGGTTTGTTTTTTTTTTCATATTATATGCATAGTGGCTTGCTGAAAGAGGGTATTTATATTCCAGGAAAAGTAGTAGTTACTTAAGCTATTCCAGTATAATTTGTAAAATACTCTCACATATATTTTATTCATTTAATCTCCATGATAATATTTTTAAGAAAGAGGACTTTGTACCAATTTTAAGAGTTGAGAAAAAATCTGAACAATGAAATCTCCAAGAAGCTAAAGTACCCTCACAAGAGTGTGCTACTCAATGGCTGAACTGGGATTGAAATTCAGGATCTCCAATTCCAAAGTTCATGATTCTGCCTCTTCTTTATGTAGGATTCTGTAAGAAAGCAGCTTTCTAACATAGTGTTGCAAATTTTGGCTCCCGTAAGCAGATGTCCTCTGGGACACTGAGTATTAAGCATATTATACAAGTCTATAGGGGTAAATTGCTATTGTTAAATTACAGAATTAGAAGAAGAAAGCCTGGGAACAAATTAAATTTCAGTGTGGAATCTTTGTAAACACCATGATGGGGCACATTTAAGCTCAGTGGCAGAGAATGTGCACTCAGGCCTCGCAGGTCCTGGGTTCAGGTCTAAGCATCACTGCTGTTATTGCAGGTGTGATCTTAGGTAAATTAATGAAACTCTTGGTGTCTCTGTATCTTCATCTGAAAA
The DNA here is from genome assembly GCA_004027655.1 of Graphiurus murinus. NCBI lineage: Eukaryota > Metazoa > Chordata > Mammalia > Rodentia > Gliridae > Graphiurus > Graphiurus murinus. Next base: position 41,763 of record PVLC010000820.1, read on the forward strand.
ACAGTAATAGTACCTATGTTGGAGCATTGTGGGTTTGTCTACCATGTAGCTAGACAGTAATACCACAGCCTTGAAGATGATATAATTTTAAAAAAACCTAGTTGATACCTTTATAAATGGAAACAGATACTATTTTCAGCATGTTCAAGGACAGCCCAGCAATTTATCAAGTCCCTCAACAACTTAGTAAGACCTGTCCCGGCAGGACCCCCAGGACCAGCTGGAGCAGCTCCACACATTTGTTATGGAGAAAGACAGGAGGCCCTGCTGACGGAGGCAGAGGTGGAGGTACAGGTGAGCATGGTCTCCATGGACTATCCTGACCTAGCAGGGGTGCTTTTCAGATGTTGCTTTTTACACACTGATTAAGCATCCTAATCTTCACGTTACCTCTGTAAATAATAATCCCAATGTTATAGCTTTGACAATTAAGAAGAAGAAAAGTATGTAGGTTTGCTTTAGGTTGTAGCAGAACTAGACACAAAGAAAATTTTCCTAATTAATAGTGTATTCTTTAAACTACAATCACTGTCTTAGCCTCTGTCACAGTGACAAAGTACCTGAGATAATCAAAAGAAGGAAAGATTTATTGGTACTCACAGTTGTAAGGGTTTCAGTTCATGGTAATTTCTCCGACCATTTTGGGCTTGTGATGAGGCTGAATGTTCCCATATCCCCTTCAAACCCTACTCCCAGTGACCCACTTTCTCCAACTAGGTACCAACTCCTAAGTTTCCGACACCAGCTAGGGTCCAAACCTTCAACACAGGAGCCTGGAATATTTGACATTCCCAACTTAAACTATAGCAGTCACACTTCCCACCTATGGCACAGTTAGGTCTATTATTCCCATAGAGTGCAGGAAGAGAGGCAGGCTGGCTTATGCTTAATAATGAAATACACCATGAAATGGACAGAGAGAGGCCCAGATTTGAGAAAGCAAAAATAACATTGTAATTAAATATAGTTACAAAATGAGTATCCTTAAACTGAAATTCTTGAAATCAGAAGTATTTCAGATTATAATTTTTTGAGATTTGGTAATATTTGCATATACATGATGAGATATCTTGGGGATAGGACCTAGGCCTAAAGGAAAAATTCATTTATATTTCATATATACTTTATGCATATGGCCTGAAGGTAATTTTTAATGTGCCTGCATTTTGACTGACCCATCATAGAACATCAGCTATGGACTTTTCTCCTTGTGTCATGTCAGCACTGACAAAGTTTCAGGCTTTGGAACATTTCAGATTAAGGACACTCAGCCTGTACTACTGCAGTAGAACATTTCACAGAAAGTAATAGGAAAAATAGAGCAGGGCCCTAATGCATCATAGAGATACATTTAAAGCAGGGACTTGAGGAGGCTTCCTGGAGACAGATGTCATCTGAGCTCAGATTAAAAGATGAGAAGGAATTAGCCAGGCATAAAGAAACAGAAAGACTTGGATGATTTCTGTCTCCAAAGCTCCCTGCATTCTATGTAGGTGGACAGGTGTTCCTGTGATGGGGGAGAAGGCTTTAAGAGTGGCAGAATACAGATAGCTGTCCCTGCTTTAAGGTGTCTGTGATGTCAGAATATTGCCTTCAACAGCTTCCTCGAACCACACCCAGCCCTGCTGCAGACCGAACAAAGAGGCTTAGAAAACAGAAAAGGGAAGAGTAGCCTCACAGAATGCCAGCAGCAAGACAGCGGGGCCAGCAGAAGCATGTGCTGGTGAGAAGCCTGGGCTCCTTCTGGGTCTGGGGCATGTGAGCAGCTGGCTCAGCACTCAGCACTGGATGTGGCCTCCTTTCCTGTGAAGGGAACAAAACCAACAGTGATTCTGAAACAGCCTAGTCTCATTTTATTTCCCATTTCCTAAGTTTTAATTGGAAAATTTGGGATAGGTTTTGTTTGTCTGTTTTTTTTTTTGTTTTGTTTTGTTTTTGTCTTGTTCATTTTGTTTTGTCTATTTCATCAACTTAGAAATCTTTGGTGGGGGTGGAATTTCATCCTTTTCACTTTAACCAGATTCTGATTTTTTTTGGAGGGTGGGAAGGGGCTAGGGATTGAACTCAGGGACATTCTACCTCTGAGTATAACCCCAGTCCTATTTTTTATTTTGAAATATGATCTCCCTAAGTTGCTTGTTGCTGAGCCTGGCTTTGAATCAACAATCCTTCTATCACAGCCTCCCAAGTACTGTGATTGCCACATGTACACCTGTCCATCTGTATAGAGGTACAGGGAGCCATCTTACCCTGCTCTGATTATTTTTTTATACAATGAAAAATTAAGGTATTCATGTGCGGGGATTAAAAAAAGTAGCTACGTCCATTCAGAGTTATCCCCCACCCCATGTTACAGTGAGGACCTGGGAATTGGAGACTGTAGAAGTAAATGAGAAATTATTATGGAGAGCTTTCTTCTGAGAAGCAATAAAATGAAACTAAAGGCAAACATTCATTTATTTTTCCAATTACTCTATCATGTAGCTATTCCTGACCAAATGCTTAGATCAGCATCAGAAATGTTATAAGTAATCTTACCAAAGAGTTTACAAAAGGACTTATATTTTGGAATTTGGGCCTAGCCAAGATAGGATATTTCAACTACTTTTGTCTTCTGTTATTAAATGGTATGATCTGCTTAATGGGTACATTTGCAGGTAAGGATTGGAAAAGTAGAGATTGCAGGGATATGAAACATTATCTGTTTTGAGGATGCTGGAAGTAGAGAACATGAACCTGAGGCATGAACTGTGGGCCAGCAAGGGTGAGATTGCCAACCACAGACTGCCCAGAGGTCAAGATGATGCTAGTTAGGCTAGGCTGCTGCCCAATGGGACCATTTGGCAGATGTGCCTAACACAATGGACTACAGATGATTAGGGCCAACTATTGGCAATCAGTCACCTGCACTCTCAGGCCTAGAGAACTTTTAGAGTCACCACCCACCTATATAGAATCCACTAAAGACTATCTCATTGTTAAAGTCTTTTAAGTCATTCAAGAAGATGGTCATCATCTTACTATAGGTAAAGTAAGGAAAAGGTGTATGTTTTCCTTTTCCTTCCTTCCTACCATGCCACAGGGATAAATAAGCTAATGGAACAAGGAATACACAGGAAAACAGACATCCCCCAGATCAAGCATTTAGAGCCTCATGTGTGTGAATGCGAATGTTCCTGTGCATGAATGTGCTGCAAACATTTCTGTGAGTACTAAGGGTGGGGTAGAATATGGAATCAGACATAAAAGGCTTTTTTGTAGCTGTTGTTACTGGCATTGAACCCAGGGGCATTCTACCTCCAAGCTACACCCCCAGCCCTTCTCTCCTCCCCCCAAATAGTGTCTTACTATGTTACTGAGTTTAGCCTTGAATCTTAGCCTCCTAAGTATGAGAATTACAGATGTGCATCACCACATCCAGGATATGTAAAAGATTTATAACTAACCAAAATGAGTCTTAAAAACCAACTTAAACTATTTTAATTTGGTATAACTGAAAAGTTATAAAAGCAAAATGAAATGTCTTCAAGTAGCCCTGCTACCATGGGTAGTTCCGTGAAGCCCAATTGTTAATGATGAGTAGAAAAACTAAAATAATCTAATCCCATGATAGATTAATTCCCACATTCAAATTATTTGTTTAAATATTTAAGGATGATATTTTCATGTGGAGCCTATGGTAACAGAGATACACAAATGTTCACCAGGAGTGAAAGGTTGAACATTGTCTAAAGGCTCAGGGAACATTTCAGAGAGGGAGTAACAACTGACTTGCTAACTGAAAGAGAATGAAAGGATGACTGGGGATGGAGCTCAGTGGTAGAGTAATTATGTGGCATGAGTGAAAGCCATATGTTCAATCCCCAGCACTGCCAAAAAAAAAAAAAAAAAAAAAAAAAAAAAAAAAAAAAAAAAAAAAAAAAAAAAAAAAAAAAAAAAAAAAAAAAAAAAAAAAAAAAAAAAACTGTAAATGTTATTTGTTTGTTTGGCAGTGAGTTTCATGATTTCTCTGTATGTTCTAGATATTAGTCCTCTATCAGAGGAGTAGCTGGCAAAAATTTCCTCCCATTCTGTCAGCTCTCTGTTGAGGTTCTTGACAGTTTACTGCACAAAAGTCCTTCAGCTTAATGCAATCTCACATATTGATCCTCATTTTAATTTCCTGCACCTTTGGTGTCTTGTTGAGGAAGTTTTTACTCATGCCTATGTGTTGGAGTGTTGGTCTTATGCCCTCTTCAAGCAGCTGCAAGGTCTCTAGTGCAATTTCAAAGTCTTTGATCCATCTTGAATTGACTCATATAGAGTGAGAAAGTGGGATTTATTTCTATTTTTATGTATATAGTTAGCCAGTTTTGCTGATACCATTTGTTGAAGAAGCTATCTTTTTTCCAGTGTATGTTTTTGGTGCTTTTGTGAAAAATAAATTGGCTATAAGTGTGTGGATTTGTTTCTGAGTCTTTTATTCTGCTTCGTTGGTCTATGTATCTGCTTTTGTGCAATACCATGCTGTTTTTATTACCATGACTCTGTAGTAGTTTGAAGTCAGGTATTTTGATGCCTCCTGCATGGTTCTTATTGCTGAGAACTACTTTGGCTATTATGGGGTTTTTTTGTTGTTCCAAATGAATTTAAGGACTGATTTTTCTATGTCTGGAATGAATGACCTTGGTAATTTAATGGATATTGTATTGAATCTGTAGATCACTTTTGGAAGAGTGGCCATTTTGATTATATTATTCTACCTATCAAAGAGCATGGGATGCAGTCTATCTTCTAAGATCTTCAATTTCTTTTTCCAATATTTTATAATTTTCCTTTTAGCGGTTAGGTTTATTTCTAAGTATTGTTTTGGGGGATATCGTGAGTGGAAAGTGGCAATGTTTTCTGGATTTCCTTTTCAGTGGATTTATGGTTGGCATACAGAAAAGCTTCTGATTTTTTAAGACTGGTTTTGTATCCAGACACTTTGCCGAATTTTTTATCAGTTCTATAAGCCTTTTGGTTGTGTTTGTTGGGTGTTCTAAGTAATAATACCATGTTGTCTGCAGATAGAGATAGTTTCAGTTCTTCTTTTCCTATTTTTACTTCTTTGATTTCCTTCTCTTGCCTTATTCTCTGGCTAGATTCTCAAGTACTATATTAAAAAAGGAGTAGTGATAGTGGGCATCCTTTTCTTGTTCTTGTTTTTAAGGGAAACTTTTGTAGTTTTTCTCCATTTAATATGATGTTGGCTATGGGCCTATTTTATATTGCCTTTATGATGTTGAAGTATTTTCCTTCTATTCTGATTCTCTGCGGTGTTATTAGCATGAATGGATGTTGGATTTTGTCAAATGTTTTTGCAGCATCTATTGAAATGATCATGTGATTTTTGTCCTTAGTTCTGTTTATGTGTTGAATTACATGGATTGTTTTTCATATGTTGTCACAAAAGCAGACACATAGACCAATGGAGCAGAATAAAAGATTCAGAAACAAATCCACACACTTACAACCAATTGATTTTTCACAAAGGGGCCAAAAACATACACTGGAAAAAAGATAGCTTCTTCAAAAAATGGTGTTGCAAAACTGGTTATCCATATGCAGAAAAATAGAAATAGACCCCACTTTCTCATCCTATACAAGAGTCAATTCAAGATGGATCAAAGACCTGGAAATTACACCAGAGATCTTGCACCTACTTGAGGGCATAGGTCCAACATTCCAACATTTAGGCACAGGTAAAAACTTCCTCAACAAGACACCAAAGGCACAGGAAATTAAAATGAGGATCCATACGTAGGATTCCATTAAACTGAAGAACTTCTGTGCAGCAAAGTAAACTGTTAAGAACCTCAACAGAGAGCTGACAGAATAGGAGAAGATTTTTGCCAGCTACCCCTCTGATAGAGGTCTAATACCTAGAATATACAGAGAACTCAATAAACTCTCTGCCAAAACAACAAATAGCCCAATCAAAACTGGGCAAGAGAACTAAATAGACATTTCACAAAAGAAGAAATATAAATAGCCAATATATGTATGAAAAAAATGTTCAACATCATTAGCAATCAGAGAAATGCCAATCAAAACTACCTTGAGATTTCACCTAACCCCAATTAGAATGTCAACCATTAAAAACACAAACAACAACAAATGTTGGTGAGGATATGGTGAAGCTGGAACTCTAATACATTAAAAGGATTGCAAACTAGTGAAACCACTTGGAAAATGGTATGGAGGATCCTCAGAAGAATGTGAATGACCCTACCATATGATCCAGCAATATCACTCTTGGGTATCTACCCAAAAGAATGGAAACCAAAGTACCAGAGCAATTCATTCATATCTGTGTTTATAGCCGCACAATTCACAATTGCCAAACTATGATATCAGAAGAGATGTCCATCAACAGAAGAAGAGATTACAAAACTATGATATGTACACAATGGAACTTTAATCAGTCATAAAGAAGAGCAAAATTATGCCATTTGCAGGGAAATGAATGGAACTGGAGAACATTATGCTAAGTAAGATTAGTCAGTCACAAGTAGTGGTAAGTCTGATGTTCTCCCTAATATGCGGAAGCTAGGGAGAAAATGGGACATAGGAGGGACTCCAGACAAAGGAGGAGAAACCTTAGATGAATGAATAAGGTAATCTAACTGAGGGAGATGGGATGGGGGAAAAGGGAAACACCTCAATAGACATAATGCATATACGGAAACATATCCTGTGCTGAGCACGGGAAAGAGGGAAGAGCGAAGAAAGAGTAGGAACTGGGGAAGGGCTAAATGAGTTTTGTGTGCATGTATGCCTCCACCACCCTGCCCTTCATCAAAATGTCTGCTTACAATGAACCAAACAAAATAAAAAAAAATAGTGTAAATGATATTCCAACTGAGGGAGCAGTATGCACAGAGGCAAGAGGTATAAATAGCCTCATGTGTAGATGAGGCATGACATTTAGGGTACTTGGCCATATGTACCTTTTAGAGATATAGTCTTTGACTCCATCTCTATTACCAGAGTTCAAACCTTCATGATACAAGCACCCTCTTAGAAAGCACATTGGAACTATATCTCATTTTGTTTGACATAGTTTTTTTTTGTTGTTGTTGTTGTTTTTTTTTGCGGTACTGGGGATTAAACTCAGGGGCATTCTACCTCCGAGCTACACCCCCAGCCCTATTTTATTCTTTATTTTGAAACAGAGTCTCACTAAGTTGCGGAGTACCTCACTAGGTAGCTGAGGCTGGCTGCGAACCCGGCTCCTCCGGTCTCAGCCTCCCGAATGCTGGGATTACAAGCCTGCGCCACCATGCCCAGCTTGACATAGTTTTTAATTATGCACCTTTTCTCCCTCAAAAATATATCAATTCAGACAACAAATTTTAGTCACTCTACTTTGGAGTATCCTTGTCTCTATGTCTCTAGTCATGTTTCAAATATATTCTCTAATCCCCATGTTCCTGCTAGCAGGGAGTTTTGAGAGAGACTTGGAGAGGAAATTGGCAAGATTGTATTGTGTGTGTGTGTGTGTGTTAATGTGGGATGAAGGATTTGGAGATAATGCCCAGAATTCAAATTGGGGAGCTGATGATTAATTAGTAGAAAGAGGTTTGCCAGCTGAAGGTCTCTTGAGGATTTGTGATAATAGTTGCTCTGGGAGCAACTCTTGATTTCCTTCCAGGGAAGGAACACAGCTCTTTAACTTACAAGACAAAGGGTAGGGGAAAATTATTAAAGAATAAATAAAGGAGGAAAATAATTTTATTACCAAAAACAACAAAATCCTGTTGACTCTAAACCCTGCATCCAGTGCTTGGCCAGAGATGTAACAGAGACCCTTCTTACCATAAGCCGCCATAGAATACATGATATATTCAAGGTGAAATGGTCTGCCTTCTTAAGGAAGATTCAACCAGTCCTGGAGCTCACTGAAGTTAGATGATATGTAACTAACTCATTGGCAAGTTTGTGTGGATGTAGGCATTGGTGTTACATGAGAAATGAAGAGTTATCAGGAATCAGATGAGATGGTAGAGTAAGAGGAGTGTAGGACCTCAGAAAACCTGGGCCCCCTCACTCTTGCCAGAAGCAAGGTATATGACCTTGCAAGATCATTCTTTTTTTCTAGGCCTCAGCTTTATCATTTGTAAATTTTATTCATTAACTTTGTTTCAGGATTTGGATAAGAACAATGCAGTAGCTCCATATTTGAAAAGTCCAGTGCCATAAATATCTATCATGTATATACACTGTTGTTTACATTTTTTTGCATTAAGGAGGATCAAACCTAGGACTTCCTACGAGCTAGGAAAATGCTCTGCCACTGAGCAGCGTGCCTGACCCATAAAGTGCCACTTAAGTGTTCCATTTTGATATCATTTTATTTTATCCTTACTTTAAAAAAAAAAAAAATACGTCCATAACAGAAGTACACTTTTGCTTTAGTTCTGTCCCAGTGATACTGGGCTTTTTTTTTTTTTTTTTCTTTCTTTTTTTTTTTTTTACCACCACCATATTTCTAGATTCAGGAAGGACACTCTCAATCACAGCAAACATGTTAGTGGTGAAGGTACAAGTAACTCCCTCAAATGCCTCTGAGTCTCTCGCTCTTTCTCTTAAAACTCTGGCCCGTGATTTATACTTTGAAGTTACACTCTATGTATCCAATGGTGGACTCTGGGTGGGCTAACACCTAGGAGGTGAGTGACCAGTCCAGCAGGGCAGATGGCTTAGGCCTCTGTAAGCAAGCTTTGTCCCTATCCACTTGGTCAGGCTTTTCTTGCTAGGTAGGTAGTAATAGGTGGAAATGAATGGACTGTCATCCCTATTTCTGCTCAGTGTCCTGGGTTCAAACGCAGTTTATTTCTTTAAGTGGTTTTAGAAAGTTTTATTGGAAGTATCAAATTGTTGGCATACATCTACCCCTTCAAATAGATTTGGTATTAATTACCTCTAGATTAGGCATAGGGAGGTTCTAAGGAAAGGTTCTTCTTAAGCAAGAAAAAAGGACTCTTCCTGCTAGTGCCATGGAGCAAATTGCTACCATTTGGGAGTTACATTAATTCAGGCTACCAGTGCCATGCAGTGTAATAAAAGGGGCAATTTATCAAATGGTATCTTAATGGCCTAGAAGGGTTATTGCACCTTTAGTTGAAGATTATATTCTTTTTCTCAGTAAAATCACGATGATTTCTTCACATTTAGTTTAGAATATAATGCTATTGCTCCCCCCCACAAGTAAGAGGAAGAGATAAAGAGGGGGAAAAAGGAAAATAATTCATACATTGTCATTTTAAGATCTACTTTTTGGATGAAGAAGAAATTTCCCCAGGCCATGCTCTTTGGTTCTCTTTCCATCTGCAACCTATCAATTCACACACACACACACACACACACACACACACACACACACACACGCCTAAATAAAAATTACTATCATTTTAATCAAAGTACATTTGAAGCCCAGGTGAGCACACAATGGGAAGTGATTACAGCCGTCTGGAGGAGTCTTTAATTAAAGATGCCATTGACAAGATCACAGTACTTTGAATATTGTTAACAGATCTGAAGGGAAGGAACACCTTAATTCAATAAGGGGAAAGTCACTGGTTCGGGGTTTGATTTCACATTGTAAATGGGCACCACATACTGTAATTATTTTTATTTGTATGTGGTCATCTCTTTTATTGCCCATGCTGGAAGTAGAAATAACCCGTCCTATTAAGATATTTAATATATATCATCCTTTCTACTTGACTTAGTCATAGTCTAATAAAAGTACCAGGAGAAGACACTAGCCCACACTGAGGCTGCCTCTATGCTTGTCCACATAGCCTTTTGAAAAACTGGACAATAAACCTCCTAACTCCCTTGGTTATAATCTTTAAGTTCATCTGTAACAACTTCCCAGGATATCACAAAGTCTCACTCTGGAAATTGGAGTAGAGGCTCTAGGTACTGAACACTGAAGATAATTCTAAAACAGATGCCTTGATCAGGTTATACAGTATCTGGTGAGAAGAGTAGACCAGGAGGCAGTGACAGCGGTTCTCCAGGCATGAAACACTTGGTGATAGGCAGAAGAATATCCCAAAATATGTCCACATCCTTGTCCCTGGAACCTGTAGATGTATTCTTCCAGCAGATGGTGAAGGGACTGTGTAGATGTGGTTGAGGATAAAAACCATGAGAAGTGGAGGCTACCTTGGATCATCCAGGTGGATCCAAAGTATGGAGCCTGATAGAGGGAGATAGAACTAGGAAACAGAGTCAAAGATGGATTTGAGGATGTCACGTTGCTGGCTTGAACAAGGAAGAAGGGACCCTGAACTAAAATTGGGTGGCATTCAGAAGCTGGAAAAGGGAAGGAAATAGATTCCCCTAGTGGGCTTCAGTAGGGATGTCGTTCTGATCGCACATTCATTTTAGCTCAGAGAGACCTCTGACCCACAGCACTATAAGATAAATATGTTTTAAGCCAGAAAATCTGTAGGCCAATAGTAATAGGAAATGAGTGCTAGTCTCTATTTTGACCACTTTATGTATCTTGCAGTTCTCAAGGCTTTCTCTAGCCCCTAGGACTATAATTGTAATATCTATCTTGCCAACATTTTGCCTTAAAATTGCAGGTTAGGAGCTGAGGCTGCAGCTCAATGATAGAGCATTTGCCCACCATGTGTGAGGCTTTGGGTTCCATCCTTAGCAAGGGAAGTGGGGAAAATCTACATTTGGAGAATATGTCTCAGGGAACATATTCCTTTTCCTTGTATTTCCTACCACCACCTGCTTTGTTCCACCATCAATACTAAGAGGACAGCAGGTTCTAGACCCAGAGTGGAGGTGACTGACCATGACATTCCACCCTATGCCCACATTGAAATGGTTCTATGTGATAGGCTTCAGGTCTCTTCCAGATGGGTGCTGTTTTACCCATCCAAAATGTAAATGAGCCAGGCATGGTGGCACACACTTGTAATTCCAGCATCTGGGAGGCTGAGACCTGAGGATCCAGGTTCACAGCCAGCCTCAGCTACCTAGTGAGGCCCTCTGCAACTTAGTGAGACCCTGTTTCAAAATAAAGAATAAAAAATAGGGCTGGGTGTATAGCTCGGAGGTAGAATGCCCCTGAGTTCAATCCCCAATACTGCAAAAAAAAAAAAAAATGCAAATGAATAAATAATAGTAGGTATTAAAAACATGTCACAGCAGCAGAGATCCAGTCTTCTTCCTCTCCCCTCTTTCACAGCAAGCCATCATTTCACTTCTAAAAGACAAGCTCAACACAAGCCCAGTGCTACATGAAAGTTGAGGCTCAGATTGTCTAAGAGCTGGTGATTTGCACATGATTTGCAATTCTTTGAGTATATTAATTGGTAAACACCCTATGAATGTATGTGTAAATGAAAGTCATTTAACATACCAAAACAGCTTAATCTGGCAGCATAGTACTGCTCAAATTTCAGGAAATTCAGCCAGTCATTTGAGTGTATGTCATTCCCTTCCCACTCCAACCTCCTTTGTGCCATCTCCCTGTGATCCTATTTTAGATAATACCATGTGGGTGACCCATACCTTTAAACCCTTTACTAGTAGAGGCATATGCTTCTGTCCTCAGAGAATTGTACACATTTCTTGCTATAATTCACTGTTCTAACTGTTCTTTTCCCTGCCCCAACTAATGGAATATAATGGCTTAATGAGCTATACCATTACTTCCAGTTACTGCTAATCAATCCCCAACCTGTCATCCTTGCTTATGAATACACATTCTACTTAGAAAAAAAAAAAGTATAGGGAAATGTCTCTGTGCAGTCGAATTTTCTATCATAGTATCAGCCCAGGCCTAAATATTGAGTATTTCAACTTGACCAGCATCCAAATTCCATTTCAGAAGCCTAACTCTATGCTATCAAAATACCAAACTCTCACTGCATGAGGTTTCAATTTGGGTATTTTCTCAAGAACTATACAATTCTCAAATGTTGGTCCCAAGGCCCCTTTGTGTATAGGGAATGCAAAGAAAAAAAGTTTAGTCTCAATTTTCCTATTCCAGAAATACTAAATCCAAATCTTTATTAGTAATGTCTAGCAATTTAACATTAAGATAGCTGCCCAAGGAATTCTGAACCACATTCCAGTTTCAGGTCTACTTAAAGACAAAAAGTAAGGAGTCCATTATAACAAAGAGAAGATATTGCTTCATTTTACTCTTTCTCCTCTGCTCCTCATCCCCTATTCTCCTTTTCCAGATGTCTATCTTCTTAAAACATGTGCAAGAATTACCAAAATTCAAGTCCTTAAAACACAGAGCCCTGGTGTTGAGGTACCCTGGTGAGAAAAGCTGATGCTAAAGGGTACAGCTCTCCTAGACATTCTTTGATGTCATTTTTTTCTAGGGCTGATCTGGAATCTGGTTGGTGCTGACCAAGAAAATAAAAATAACCCCTGAAACCTTGATTTTTATCCATAGCAATTTTAGCACCCTAGGTCAAAATCTGAGGCTTTAATGAAAAGAAAAAGAAGAAAATAATAAATAAAACCATGTCTTCTTAACAGAAAACTATAGGAGGGTGGAACTACCTTGCTTTCTGAGCTCTAATTTTAAGACTACATCTTCAATCTTTCTGCAGTTTATGTCTATTCCATTAAAATATGATTTAATTATGTATCGACCCAAGACTGGTGTAGTAAACTATCATTACTCTCCTGCCTGGATTCCTGGATGATACACTGGGTAAAGGTGATCAAGTCTACATTAATCTATAATATGGACCATCTGGAGAAAGGCAGGGAATGGTAATTACCAAGCACAGCATGGTACAAAAGAACAATAATGAAAATCTCATATCAAGATTTGGAACTATTTTTTGCATGAAGAAAATGACACTTTAGAAGTTAAACATCAGGTCAAGAAATGTTAAGTGAAAAGGCAAAACATATGGAGATACCCCTCCAGACCTGCTTTAATTGGCATTGGTGTGCAGATGGGTATAAGAGGTTGTCAGTTACTACAGGGCACTTTTGGACTGTCACCTCACCACCAGCAGGTGCAGCCCCTACACCTCTCTCCAGTACACATTTTGTATAGTAGTCAGTGGCCTTGCTGATTTTATTCTAAGAACCCTAGGTCTTCTATCTTCACTCATTCAAAAATTTATCTTTCCTTTTAATACAATTTCAAACTTAATGAAAAGTCACATTAGCAATATAAAGAATTCCTATCTCCTGCAGTCCAGTTCAAACATTTTATATTTTATTGGGTTTGGGTTTTTTTGTACTTGTATTGGTGCATTGTATTCTCACATCATAATGTAGTTCACAGTGATGGTGAGAGACATGCACACAGCACATTTTAATATTTTGCCGTATTTTTCCATTTCCTCTCTCTTTGCATGTGTGTATTCAAATAAATAAAATAAATACACAGACGTATTTAACTTGTCAAGACATGTCAGAGGAAAATGTTCCAGGGACTCTTGCTCTCTAGAAAAATGGGAACAGTGGCCTTTTTTTGAGGTGAGAGCAAACTGGCATTTTTAACAGGATGACAGAGGTTGCTGAGTGGGGGACAGACAGTGGCAGGAAAGGAGAAAAGAGAAAAGCATGTGGAGTAGTACCATTGCCAGGTGTGTTCCCATCATGCACATTTCTAAGGTCTTGAAATGTTTGTTAAAGTTTATATTTACACAATGATAATTTGTTGAATAAATTAGCTTCCTCAGGAGCCAAGTTCCTGTAGAATTAAGATCTGGCTCTTAAATTATTCATCTTATTCTGTGCACACATAGGATTCAAACTATAGGTATACACATGTATTCATATATGTATAATATATATGTGCAGATATCTGTCTGTATGAGTAGATAGAAACAATGAAAAGTAACAGAGTCCCATGTGACAAGGATTTTCAACCTGTGGATCACTAGGCTGTGGGATACACTAAGGGGGTTCATTGTATAGTCCTGGAATCACTACTGTTATTAACTCAGTTATATTAGTTCACAATAGTTTTAGAAAAATGTATTGCCCTTTTCTTCCCAATAGGGACATGGATCTGCTTTGTCATGTATTATATAATGTGAGAAAACTGAAATGCTATCTGTGTTATCCTTACAAAACTTCAATTTTGTCCATACCTAAGTAAAGTCTTCTCTCCCTAGCTCTCTGTCCTCAAATGTCTTAAATCTGTGACTACAGTTGGGCTGTACCCCCTTCCCAGCTTCTTCCCTTGGGATGTCACAGGAGCCCACAGTTTGGCTACAAATCTTGTAACAATAACAGCAAAATATAATCTGGTCACAGAGAGGAGCCTAACACCTGCCTTCACAGGTGCATGAAGGGCTTTAATTAATATTTGTAAACCTCCCTGATTACCACAGATAGAAGGTGGCAGAAAAGGGCAAATTATTATTAATCATGGGGAAAATTGAGAGATTAAATTTTGTTCCATTGCTATACCCACAGACACTATTCTCATGGTTGGAGGATTAAATATAAACCTTGATCTACTTACTTCCCTCTTATGGAAGTGTCCAATGCCTGCTTAATGCAAAGCCCCTATTCCACGCTCTTCGCAATGCTCACCATGCATTGCTCCCCACTCCTAATGCTGTTTAAATTATTACTGAAAGGAATCTTGCTATTCACAATGAGTGTGAGAGTTCATCTAATTAGCTGATTTCAGTTCATTTGACATTAAATAATTCCCCAAATTCCCATATGTTTGAACAATATGTTCAACAAGAGGGATGATTCTCTGAAAGCAATTAAGTAGTTCTTTTAGGCTAGCTTGTCATTGGTCACTCATATGCATCCCTGCTATTCCTATCCCTCGTGAATGCAGGCAGCAATATAGAAAAGCTCTTAGCCCTCTCTAATGGCTGTTGGCAGGTGTTCAGATGCAGACTGCCACTTCGTGCTTAGGCCACATTGGAATTTTGCATTTCTTTCAAACCTTGAATATTTTGTTCTAGACTTTTCAGAGAGCATGAATTATTGCTAATACTGCTTTCCAAGCCCTCTCCCTGTCTAAGGGTAAATACAGACATGTTTTCAGCTTAAACTGTGCTTTGCTTATAGAGGAAGAATGGTCAACTTTGGATGTTGTGGAAGACTTAGCTTTGTAAAGCCTTCTTCAGTGCTTGTTGGGGAGGGAGGAAGAGAGAAAGGGAGGGAAGGAGACCATGTAGGTTCAGGTCTGACTTGGATCCAGCAAGGTGTGAGGTGTTCCTGCTCAGTCAGATGCCCTGGCCTTAAAGCAGCAGCAAATTATAGACAATGAACTCAAGGTGACCATGGCTAACTTGAGAGCAAACATGAAATTTCAACAAATGTGATTCAGAAAGTAATAACGTATTAGAAGCATGCATAGATAATGGCTTGTTCAGGCAAGATCACAAAACAGGTGTTTTCTTTTAGAACTAAATTTCATCTTGATGTTGCCTAAAGTACTGCTCAGAGATAATATATTCAAGTGTCCTTCCTAGGTAGTATGAGTGAATATTTTGGTAATATCAAACCTAGATCTCATAGAAAATTGCTCATCTGTGAGCCCTAAATTGCTTTACTGACTATATTCAATATCATTATATATCTTACAAGTGAAAAATCCAGATATAAACAAAAAGATCAAATAACTTGCTCAAAAACACGTATGCAGTTGGGGAAAAATTAAGTAGACTTCTGAGTTATTTTCATTCTTACTGTTCTATACACTACCTCTCCTTATTGTCTATAGGTGGAGATTGAAAATAAAAACCAGTGGTTAGGGGTATAGCTTACAAGTGTCTAAGCACACTTACCTAGCTTGCA
The DNA here is from genome assembly GCA_004027655.1 of Graphiurus murinus. Lineage (NCBI taxonomy): Eukaryota > Metazoa > Chordata > Mammalia > Rodentia > Gliridae > Graphiurus > Graphiurus murinus. The sequence continues at coordinate 57,567 of PVLC010000820.1, forward strand.
TGGGGCTCTGAGTTCAAGCCAGAGCTCCATGAAAAGGAACCCCCCCCCCAAAACCAAGAAAATGAAAAGACAGACATTCAATGAGGTGATATTATTTCTTTGTTTAAATTTTACTTCCTTTTATCTATTTCAGGACTGTAGTTTATTTTTTAATAAGTCACAATACAGAAAAATTTGAATACTAAGTTTACATATAATGATTTGAAATTTAGATCTGAAATAGGAAAGAGTTGAAAATACACATTTATGCATTTAACTCTGCACATTTATTGCTATCTATTGTGCTACCACTATATACTCCATGTTCTTGTGCATTGGCAGAAAATAAATGTTTTCAAAAGCTAGAATAAATATTCTTACTCTGTGTATATTTGAAGTGCTATCTTATTCCTTAATAACTTGTTTTATCATTTACTAGCATTAAAAATATTGTGAAATGCATCATTGGCAAAAATAAATCTGATGATAATAAGATTATGAGATCAGTCATTTCTATAAAGTTTGTCATTGATAATGTTATCAACAAGAATAAAGATTTGGCAGTAGGTGTTTGACTCACTAGGCAGTTCTTTGAGTTCTCCAGTCCTGCCCTATATCATCTTCTTTTATTCTTTTTTTTTTTTTTTTTTTTCCGGTGCTGGGGGTTTATCCCAGGGGCATTTTACCTCCGAGCTACACCCACACCCCCAGTCCTATTTGTTATTTTGAAACAGGGTCTCACTAAGTTGCAGAGTGCCTCACTAAGTAGCTGAAGCTGGCTGTGAACCCACATCCTCTGGTCTCAGCCTCCCAAGTACTGGGATTGCAAGTGTGCACCACCACACCCTGCACTGCCCTACATCTTAAGAAACATTTGTCGTTTTGTTGATTTGTTGGTAAAAACCTAGATTTGAAATCTAGGCCCAAAGTCAGGCTGTGTACCTCTTATCCTGTGTAAATGAGGTCTTTGCCAGAAAGGAATTCTGGAGAGGGACTTTGCCCAGCCTGTTTAATTCCCTAGTTTGTAACAAGAGTGATACCCACATCTGTAATCTCAGCAACTCAGGAGGCTGAGGCAGGAGGATTGCTAGTTTGAGGCCAGCCTGGGCAACTTAGCAAGATCGTCTCAAAGGAAAAAAAAAGTTGTTTCAAAGCCTCCTCCTTTATATACTTGTCTCTTTTCTCTCATTTATCCTCTTCCCAACTATGAAGCCTGCAGTCAGATGGGTCTGAGGTGCTCCTGAGTCCCGAAGTCACCTGTGGTCCTCCAGATATGATCGTCACCACTCCCTTTGCACTGACCATTCCACACTGTGCAGACGTCAGCTCTGAGCACTGGAACATCCATCTAAAGAAGAGAACACAGCAGGGAAAATGGGAGGTGAGACCCTATACTTCCTTTTAAAAAAATAGAATTTGGGTTCCATTTTAACAATTGTAATTGTAACAATTATAATTGTAACAATTGTAAGGATATAATCTGGCGTGTACACATGTACTTGTTCATCAACTCCTCTCACTTCTTCCCGTCAAGTCCCTGTCTAAATTGACAGTATTCTATGGGGCTTAGAGGGAGGCCTGGGGCAGGCGGACTCTGCTCAGAAAAGGAATCGCTGTATCTGTTTTTTTTTTTCTACCCTGGGAATTATAGCCTAACAAGGTTTAAGTATCAAGAAATGAAGTAGGTACTTAATATATGTTTGGTTAATTAATCAACACATTGAGGAAAATTATTAGTGTTTGTTTCTCTGTGTATGTGAGTCCATGCAAAAAGATACAGTAAAAATAGAGGACAAAGAGAGACAAGAAAAGAAAATGAAGATACATAATAGGAGTCTTGAGAACCAAGGAAACATTCACAGCAAAGAGAGATTGAAGCTGAATTACTATTTCAAATGAAAGCTTTGATTTTTCTATCTGATAGGGACTCCTTTATGTCCATCTGAAGTCAATTTACATGAAAGTAGGTGAATCATCTTGTTGGAACACAATGACCTGTACCAGCCAGCCCTGGAATCTTGCCTCCCTGGATGTACTTTAAGCAAAAGAAGTAAAAGGAAACTCATGTGTTTTTTTTAGGAGAAGAAAATCCCCAGTTATTAACAATGGATTACATTTAGCCTGTCCAGCTATGTCTTGAAACTAGTCTATTTTCTTCATCCCAGAACGCATTCTGTTTATTCAGTCCTGGTACCACAACAGGCAAATTTCTTGAGGCACACAGTTAATAGACAGGACATGTTTTGAACTTGTTTTCATTATGTTTTGCTTTGCCTTTATTTTTACCATTTTAGTTTTTTTTTTTTTTTTTCCTCAGTACTTTCTTACAATCTTCTACATCCAGATGGTGTTGTATTTATTTTGTACCAAACCAGTCAAACATGCCTAAGTTCTTATAGGAGAGAGTGAAATATTCTAGTACATCTTATCCAAATCATTTATTTAATAGTCCCTTGTGAAAGATTTAGGTAGAATGAAAGAGGATAAAATTGTTGAGAGAAAATAAACATTACCTTAAAGATATTTAAAGGGGTTTTCAAAAATAGATGCTTGTAAAAAATAAAATAAGTTTGCTTAATGAGGCTAATATTCATCATTCTTTTAAACAATTAACCAGAAATGGGACTTTCAAAATGATTTTTGTTCTGATGACTTATTAAAATAGAATTATAACATATTAAACATAACCATTTCTTGAGTTCTTGATGTAAGCAGTTATTTTAATAGAAGAGAAATACTTAACATCACAATAATTAAGATAATAAAATATTCTGAAAAAATATTTATTTGTATATGTGCATTTCTTTGTATATTGCATTTAACATGTTAAATCCTATCTTATTTCCAAGATGAGAGAATTTAACACATCTTTCCCCAACAGGAAGTGATGTCAGTGGAAGATGAATCCACATCCTGTTATTGCCTTTTGGATCCCTTTGCCTGTCATGTGCTCCTTGACAGCTTTGGGACTTATGCCCTCACTGGAGAACCAATCACAGACTGTGCTGTAAAGCAGCTCAAGGTGGCAGTCTTTGGCTGCATGTCCTGCAACTCCCTGGATTATAACTTGAGAGTTTATTGTGTGGATAATACCCCTTGTGCATTTCAGGTAAATATTTTTCCAATAATTAATTTTTTAGTGTCATGCAAGCATGGGCTTTCCTAAGATGAGTATCAATAGAGAATTCCATTTGTTGAGAGTTTGGAAAATGAACTTCCATCACAGTTTTGACTGCCATATCTATCTTGAAGCAAGACCCATGTTGTATATGTAAATTAATGCACATAGAGAACATCATGGACTGAATTATAAAACCAATTAGAAGTGTAGTCAAAATTCAAAAACAGACTCAAAGTGATAAAAGAGTTGGAGAAGAGTTTTTGAGAACTTTTTTTTTTGCAAATCTTCACAGGTAAATGATATTTAGGATCAAAAAGCAAAGGGATACCATATCAGGAATGGAAAGTGGCATGACTCACAGATCAGAAAGAGTTTTTTGATATGCAGAGGGCAGTGAGAGAATTGCTTGAACCAACCAAAGGTTGCAGTTAAGAAACAGCAATTATAAATCAGACCTCTCACCAGGCAGTCATATCATATCCTGGACACATAGCCTATTAATTATCAGGAACACTAGGGCAGAGATGGTTCAAGGTTCCTTTCCATTTTTGGTACTTTTAATCGGATAAGATTCATCGTAAATTAGCTGCTCATGAAGAGTCCACACTTATTAATAGCAGCAAGGATAACACAGAACTGCCTGTGTAAGCTTTGCTCATATATAAATAGCATAGCTCTCCTGACATACCTCACTCCAGATCCCTGCTATTCCAGTCCCGAGTCATTAAGTCCATTATGCAGAACAGTTTCTCAGTAAGTAGATTTTAAGACACTGAGCTGGAAAACTCATGTTTACCAATAGAAAAGATACAAGCACCTGCATTCTGAGCGTAAGCCAGTAAAAGTGACATGGTGCCAGCCTGCACTCCCAGACCTTCCCTGACTGTTTTCTAAGTAGCATAGGTCATTAGGAAGGTCATATATCATCTCTGGCTGCTCACAAATGGAGCTTCTTTCACAGGCATGGCATTTTGTAAAGAACCTCTGTGTAAGTGTTAAACCTCATTTTGTGATTATCATTTTATATATACACTTCATCTGATCTCCCCAACAAAAAAAAGATTTCTCTGAGAAAAAATATATACCAGACATTCAGGAAACAAAAATAAAGAAGAAATGGCTAAGTAGAAAGGTTGACCTTGAGGTCACTACTTCCACTAAACCGTGGTATCAAACGCACAGTGATTCCAGTTGAATATTTAGTAACTCAGCCAGATTGTAAAGGTGGAATAAGTTGGAGTAGCCCTGGAGGACCATGAACGATTTCCAGTCTCCTTTAGATAACTCAATGCTATGACTCTGAGAAACTTGCACAACTGCCTTGGAAGTCAGCTTGGACCAGCTTGGACTGTCCTTTGAGCAAAGGTCACATGGCTGACCTACATACCAGAAGGACAGACATTTGCACAAAGAGATTATCTATCTTCAGTGACTGTCAGATGATCTGTCTTCATTCCCACTGATACTACCAGATTCCACAACAGCTCAGTTGTTCATAGGACAATGTATATTTCAGGGAAAGTTATAAATACAAAGCCCTAAACAAAGCTTTCAAAACCACCCTTGCCATTCCTGCTGGCAATTTACCCTCTTAGTTGATGCTAGGAAAAATGTTATTCTCCCTCTAACTGAATCAAAGTATCTTTATTTCATTATTTGGACATATGTCTTAAATTAGTAAAACTTTAATTCTGCTCTAGGGAAATATCTTTGGGTAGAAATACCTTCAAACTCCATTCATTGTCATCTATTCATTCCTAGTGATTTCTTCTCTTTCCTATTATATCAAATAAAGCTGATATTCAGATTGCAATTGATTGTACTTATTATTAACAGAAGGCACATGATAGCAGTCATGAATAGCAAAGACTCTGAAATATCTTCATCCTTGATGGAATAACATTTCCAACCTCAAAATAGATTAAAACATACATTTTTGCTTCTCTGAACAGAGACTCTTACAGTCTGTGAAACAACCATTTATTTCCTAGTGTTACTGTTTTTTGTCAAGATTCTTTTGGATTTTGACCTTTATTAAGTGAATTTGTTCTAAAATTTCAACATAGATTCATTGTGAACTTCTTACTGCCTGAAATCATCTATGACATATTTCATATTAAATACCACATATATAGTATTTATTAGAAACCCACCCCTCCTGCCCTCTCAGACCTGAGTAAGGGCTAGGCAATACAGCAGCTCCACCAATCAATACTCCTTTAGAGAATCTGGTAACTAAATGGAAACTTCCCCTATTTTCAGTCACTCACCTTTCCCCTCTGCTTCCTGCTTGGTTCTCATTTGTTCTGTGGTAGACTATCTGAATAACAGTAACTGTGTTTTTGAATGATTAAAAATAAAAAATCTCATCTATCTGGCTAAAACATAATTACCTAATAGTAGGTTCAAATTTTTGAAGATGTGTCCTGAAAAATACATTCAAAATCATCTCTGTGAAAAAATTAAACCAAGTCAGATATGTTACTAAGAAGCAAAATGTTATCTGCCTGAAGGTGAGAGAAAAGAAAGGCCAAAGGACCTCTGCTTCTGTAATAGTTGGAGCAGCCATTTTGGGTTTGTATGTTTGACGTTGCCTCCTTTGATAAGTTCAAACCAAAGGATGAAGGTTGGTGATATATATCCAAAGCAGTAACGTTTTAAGAACTGTTTATTACTGTGTTTTTTTTTACACCCTGGCACATACAAACAGCTCAAACAAACCTTGACATAGGAAAATCAGAGCATCAAGCACTTGCCCTGTCTTACCCTAGACAAAGAAAAGGAAAAACAACTATTTTTCTTTTCTACTGCTCCCGGCACTCCAATTCAGTACCTTTCGGTACTCATTACTTACTTGGTATTAATGTGGATTTAGAATCTAATTTCAAAGGATTTCCTCCAGATGTAGTTTTTGTGTTTATCAATAATGCAACCTTGGGAAATAATGTTCACGTAAAGCATTTAAAGGAAAACACTATAGCAACATAATGATGTGTGTGTTTGTGTGTGTGTGTGTGTGTAAGTGTGTAAGTTCAAACAGTTTTGTCTCATAAATATGTAAATTCAGTCTGCCTGTTTCAGTATCCCTGGAGCACACCTGAATATTGCTGCCTGTCTCATTAAATCAAAATAAAGTGTTCAGCGAGGCACAAAGCACCAGTTTCTCCTGGCCACAGCTTCTAGAACTAGATGGCTTGCAACTCCCAGTGGGAACTGGAGAAGTACAAGGCCTAGGAAAACCACCAACCAGACCCTTCAGGTGCCTTTTATATACAAGAAACCAGCTAGACTCTCATTTTCTAGTTTTATTAACTCAGATATCAATTAAACAATAGAAGCAGAGAGTGAATAGGAGGTCCTGTCAGAAAGAGACAGATAGGAAAAATCACCATCAATCCTCACTCTCGGGATGATACATCCATGTGAGTGATTCAGCACTAATTCTGCAGAGTTGATTGTATCCCTGATTCCCAAACCTGGCTGGGCATCAGAATCATTGAAGAACCATTTAAAATTACAGATGTCGGGTCCCAGTCCTTGAGAGTAATACAGTAAGCTGAGGTTAGGACTGGACAATTTCTACATTAAGCACAGTCTATTCTGTTTTACAGTTTGTGCTAAGTAGCTTATTGCTTTAACTGGGAAGCCAACTGTACCTTTACAAATAGGAAAAATACAGTGATTAATTCATTACTAGACTTTTAAATTTTAACATTAATTACTTTGTTATGGAATTACTATAATTGCTAATATCTTTTGCAAGATTACAAGATACTGTTAATTGTATATAGTTGGCTTCAATATGCACCAGTTTAAGTAGTAAGCTAAAATAGCAAAAATTGAATCATGATTGTATTTAAACTGGGAGCCCTCAAGCAGAACTTTTTAAAAGGTATCCTTTTCGTCTGTGATAATTATAAGTAGATATCCATTTTTATAATTCCTATTATTCTCATTCTGCATTTCAGTGTACCTGACTCTAGGGAAAATTCAGACTGATATATATCATATTATACCTATATCTTGCACTAATGAAAAATTATAGAACAGAGTTAATAGCAGTCTGTTCTTCCCATAACTTTTTAAGAAAACAGAAAGCATTGTATAAGCACAGCCAAGGAAACTTAATAGTAACAAAACAAAACAAAACAAAAACAACAACAACAAAAACTAGTCTAGGATTAAGTTGCCTGGTTATAGTCTTTTCTTAGTCATTAACCATGTGACTTTAGGAAAATAACTTCTGGGGGTAGGCATTTGTGTTTTCATCTGTAACTAAGAACTGAGTAATTTAAGCCTAATGTTCTTTCTAATCTATATAGTTTCTAAATATTAAAATATCTGGGTGTGATGGCATATGCCTATAATCCTAGTATTTGAGAGGCTGAGATAGGAGGATCACAGTTTCAAGGAGAGCCTCAGCAACTTAGCAAGACCTTGTTTCAAAAAAAAAAAAAAAAAAGAGAGAAAAAGGAAAAAGGCTGGGGGAACCAGGTGTGATGGTACACACTTGTAATCCCAATACTTGGGAAGCTGAGAAGGGAGGATTGCTGGTTCACAACTAGCCTCAGAAGTTTAATGAGGCTCTCTGCAACTTAGACCTTGTTTCAAAATAAATAAAATAGGGCTGGGGGTACCTCTGAGGTAGAATGCCCCTGGGTTCACTCTCCAGTAACACACACACACACACACACACACACACACACACACGTACACACACACACACACGTACACACACACACACACACACACACACACACACACGCATCTGGGAATGTAGTTCTAAGGTAGAATGCCCCTCGATTCAACCCCCAGAACAACAACAACAAAAAATATCAAAGTAGCCCAGCACTACACTAAGTTATACAATTTCATGAGCCAGTCACTGCTTCTTCTGCTTCTTCTGTTGGTGAGTAAGAATGAAAGAAAAGGGTGTACTTTAGAGAACCTAGTTCAGATACACTTTGGAAGATTCAATACTGTTTTCATACTATAGCTTTAATATGTTTTTAATAAGCATATTTCTTATTTGTATCTATTTCTAACCTTGCACCAGAATTTTCAAATACAGTGACTATATTATTATTGTAGTTATTTTGCTTGTCTAGGAATCCAGGTAAGCAAAAGAGGTCTAAAGAAAATAGGTGATTTGCCCAAGACCACATAAAAATGTGATTAGAATCCTACATTTCCATCTTTCCATTTATAAGATTGGTCTTTTGAGTATATGTAGCTGCCAAAAGATTCTTATGTACCTTAAAACCTAAGCAATATGACTCTAAAATAAATATAAAGTCCAGAACATGATAAGTAAGGGTTCATAATTCAGCCTCTGAACTCTATTTTCATCATCACTAGCCATACTCTCTTTTTACCTTTCTCTCCAAGGTCGCTATGCTTTTGTACATACCCTGCCAACTGCCAACAATACACCCTCTCTCCTTTCTCAGTGTCCAACTCCTCAGCCCAAATATCAATTCCTCTGTTATTATCACGCTGTCTGCTCCTTCCTGGTCTCTCCTCCCATCTGGGTGAGGTGCCCTCTGCTTTACGTAACCTCCTGGCCATACATCTATGCTTATACTTAGAGACTATATTACAATCATACACTTTTGTTCCAGTCTCACCAGACTGAGTTCCTAGGTGGCAAAGATTCTTTCATTTCTAAAGAGCTAGCATCTAGTTCAAACAAAGCTCTGATGGACACTCACACAATCTCAAAAGAAGAAACCAGTGACCCATGTCTTGTAAAAGACCTAAAGTCTTACCCAAGTAGAAATTTAAAATGAATTCCCTTTCCCCCCACCTGTCACTTTCCTTCCATTTTCTGCAGCCTGTTAGTATTTTCTTCCACTCTTCCCAACTACCATGTTATTACACCCAACTCTGGAATCCAGTGTTATGAAGTACCTTTCCAGTGTAGTAATTGCTAACCACACATGTATATTTTAGAACTAATTAAGATAATTAGTTCTATAGTCACGTTAGCCACATTTTATGTGTTTTAATAGCCATTATGACTAGTGGTTACCATGTTGGATCACACAGAAAGAGAGCATTTCATCATCATGGCAAGTTCAAATAATCTTTCCACTTGGGAGACCAAAGAGCTAGAGAAAATGACATTGGAACTCAATCATTTCATCCTGAAAAAAAATACATTATCAGCCTAATAGCAGTTCATGTGTCCACAAAATAGTAATTGGACATATTTTTTACTAATGCCATAATATACATGATAACCTGTAAATCTGCTTTTATTCATTGATAAACAAAATGCAAGTTTTATTAAATTTATAAACATATTTGCCTTACTTACAGAAACATTATAGGAAATAAAAGATTTCTGCTTTTATATTTCTCCTAGCTTTGCAAGAAAATTGTAAGTCAATTAAATTTAAAAATGGATTTAGGAAGATCTCTGATCTCCAATCACACTGAAGTATTACTTCCACAGTTTTTAAAAAATATTTAACAGAAGACACACTTGTATTATTTCATTTGTCCCATCACCTTTCCCATAAAATTCTGAAAATGTAGAACCAACTATCTATTCAATAAAATATGTGCAAGTTGTATTTACATTAAATATAATTATAAGGGCTTCTCAATGAAAGATACAGAACTCTTTATTTCATAAATTTGATTTTTTTACTGAACTAATGCTAACTTGATAAAACAACTTATTTTTTTCTTGGCCTTTTGGTGTAATAACTTTCATGAATGTTACTACAAATAACCATGTACTCTGGAACACTTATTTTCAACCAAACATAAATAAGTATCAGATATGCCCGTGTTCAGGGAGAATAATTAAACCAAAAGCAGAGAGAGAGATGTGTCTGCCTTTCTTGTGAAATATGATGATACAGCAGCCTAAATACAGATATATCTTTAAAGTATGGTCATATCAGAATGAAATTCATCCAGGTACTGGAATGGAATAGTATTACAAGTTGCGTGGGGTCAAAGGAGGTTTTTAAAGAAAGCTATGCAATGCAAATAATAAAGAACAATTATCTCTTTCTGACCAAATTCCTTATTACTCAGCAACTTCTAATCCTACATCCTGAACTTTATAGGGACAGGGAAATGTAAAGGAGTGTTTATCTATTACACTGTTAGTCCAGCACTAGGATATACATGATGGCAAGCACTGTATCCACAGAAGAAAATATTTAAGAAGGTGAAGACTTCACTGTCTTTTTATTTATTTTTTTTTAAATTTTCCTCTCCTGTAGGAAGTGGTCTCAGATGAAAGGCATCAAGGTGGACAACTACTGGAGGAACCAAAGCTGCTGCATTTCAAAGGGAATACCTTCAGTCTTCAGATCTCTGTCCTGGATATCCCTCCATTCCTCTGGAGAATTAAACCATTCACTGCTTGCCAGGTACTGGCCAAGTGGGCTTCCTACTGAAACAGCTGTACTCTAACCAGGAAGAGTGTCACAAACCCCAGTGAGGGGCCTGTTGCTGTTCCTCCTCCCTTAAAGTGGGATGTCATCTCTAAACTGTCACAGAGATGTCACTGTTTGGATTATACATATTGTCACACATTTGCAGGTTGCTAACAGGTGGCAAAAAACGTGGTCCCCTGCTTGTCAGGTAATGTGACATTTCTCCTCTCTCCTGTTTGGATTGTTGGTCAGTATAGGCTAAAGATGACAATTTAATAACTTAAGATCGAGATTAGTGTTTTGGATTGTTTTGATTAAAATCAATTGTTATGAGACATTATTTTAATTATATTCAGTATTGAATAAAGTGAATGTCAGAGACAAACTTCTGGGTGATGACTTTGAGTTACAGAGAGCTGAAGCTGGCTGGGAACAAGAAATACTGCCCTGCATATGTGAAGTGGGCACAGTAAGGAGAAATTCCAAACTGAAAAGCAAAGCCAGGATGATGCCTCTTTAGAGTTCTTATATAAATATAGGAATATATTTACACATTAGTGTCCATATGTCTCTTAATAGAGGAAGTTTTTTGTTATTTTTTTTTTTTTTTTTTTTTTGCGGTACTGGGGATTGAACTCAGGGGCATTCTACCTCCGCGCTATACCCCCAGGCCTACTTTTTACTCTTTATTTTTGAAACCGAGTCTCACTGAGTTGTGGAGTGCCTCACTAGGTAGCTGAGGCTAGCCGTGAACCCGGATCCTCCGGTCTCAGCCTCCCGAATGCTGGGATTACAAGCGTGCGCCACCACGCCCGGCTTTGTTTTTGTTTTTTAATATTGCAGCATGACTTGGAATCTCTGGATTGTTTGTAGAGCTGTTGAGTACATGCATGAAAAGATTTCTTACCAACTTGTGAACCTGCACACCTCTGGTTAGTCCATTGTGGCTTCTTAAACCAGAGTTACCTAAGCTTCAAGTGACAGGACATTTCCTTAACCCTGAAATATTTCTGGTGGGTTCATGTTGATCTGGAATCTCAGAACATTTTCAGGCCCATCTGCATACCATGCAAATCCCTAGGGATTTTTTAAAGCTGCCTTTGCACCTTGTCAATGTTCATTGTTTAAACAACAAAACAAAACTATGCACAGGGATACAACCTATGAAAATAGAAATAAGCCGAATCAGAAAGATGAAATGAAATGTTGACTGTACCACAACAGTTAGGTGAGTTAGGTGTGTTTTTTGTTTGTTTGTTTTTTGTTTTAACTGTAATAAACAAGAAGGAGATTTTATTACTAATCCGAGTCAGGGTTGAGTCTAACCCAGATTAGGGTTCCGCCTAAGTATGGCCGAGGAACCCAGAACCTGGGTTCGTTCAGCCTTATATAGAGGTGTACAGAGGTGGGGGAACTTTTTTGCGTGCATGGGAAAGGTAACACAGAGAAGACACAGGGATTGGTGGAGCCCTGTTACCGGAAGGGAGAGGGCTGTTCCAGAAGGGAAGGGGCTGTACTGTTTCAGGAAGGGAGAGGGCTGTCCTATTTCAGGAAAGGAGGGGGCTGTCAACACCTACATCCCCCCTTTTTCTTTTGTTTATATGAGGAATCCTCCTCATATACTATATACAGGGTTGAGAAAGTTTTGATACTGTTGTCCGAGGACTGTGAGTTGCATTCTAGTATGCAAGGCCCAAATGTGAACGAGAATAATCAGTGGCCCTAATACCAAAGTCCACAAAGATGATGTTGACGAAGTACAGCACAACTTCTGAGCCATCAGCCTGAGCTTCAAGGGGTTGTCAGGGTTGGCTGTCACTGCCCACTCCTTTAGGATTTTCTTGATGTCCTTCTCACTGACCTTCCTGTTCTGGGAGTGATGTACTCAGAGTCCTATGCCATCCACCTTTAGGGCAGTTGGGGTAACAAGAACAACCATGTAAGGCCCTTTCCATTTAGCCTCTAACATCTTATGGTGATGCCGCTTGACCCAGGCCCAGTCTCCGGGTTCTACATCCCATGGGCCCCTGTAAGGAATTTAGAATCGGCTTTCGCAGCAGGATGGGGGCAGAGAGCCAAACATGATTTCAAAAGGGGTTAAATTAAGCATGTAGGGCATACTTCTGGCCCTGCATAAGGCATAGGGAAGGAGTGTGACCCAGTCTCCACCAGTTTCTATTGCCAATTTAGTTAAAGTCTCCTTTAAGGTTCTATTCATCTTTTCTACCTGACCAGAACTCTGGGGGTTGTATTCACAATGCAATTTCCAATTAGCCCCCAGAGCTTGAAAAAGCCCTTGTATAATTTTACTTACAAAGGAGGGTCCTTTGTCAGACCCTATAGTAATAGGAACTCCATATCTAGGTATTCCTTCTAACAATTTTTTTGCTACTATAATAGCCATCTCCCTCTTAGTAGGGAAGGCCTCCACCCACCCCAAAAAGGTATCCACCATAATTAGAAAAATATTAAACAGCCTACCAATCCTTCTGACTGCTAAAATTTGAAAATGTCAAATTGACAAGTCTATATTTTTCAATAAACCTTTCAGGTGTCTCACTACCTTGGTCACTGCCCCCTCCTTGTACAGTTTTAGTGCTTTCAAAGTAACATGAACATCTCTCATGACCTGAATGATTTTGCCATTGTTCTTGTTGTTTTGGTTTGGCACATTTAGCAGATTTCCTATAGAGAGAAGTTTTCTGTGAATAAATATATTTTTTATGACATGTAAGATCTATGTGTCATGGTTTTCCAGTAAGCAGTATTCAAAGTTTCTAGTTCAAGTTGAACTTCAGAGTATTGTTAAAATGCATCCTGATAGTCATGAAAATTCCTCCATATTAATCTTTATAGGTTATAAGGGCCTCATTTCACTGCATCTAGGATGAGTGACTCAGTCCAAAGTAACTATTAAGTTTAATGCTTGAAGATAAAAAAAAATAGGATAAAAGAACCATTACCTTGCAGCAGCTCTTAAGCAATAATTCTAATACAAGGGATACCAAAGGAGAGCCGCAGGCAGAAGAGGCTTAGGGAGATGGGTGCCTGCTGACCTCAGAGGACACAATAGGGCAGCCAGAGCCAAAGGGAGTTGGCTAGGAAACCCAACACGCTTTACTGCTCAAATGGGTTGCATTGCATAGAAGTTGTGAACATGTATAAATATTTGCCTTTTGTAATTGAACATAATTTGAAAGAGTCTTGGAAGGCTGAGAAACAATTTAATTTTCTCTGCACCAGGAAGCTTGCCACTGAGTTTTCATTTCCACATCATTTTTCTTACCCAAAGTAGCTTTCTGCTTTGTTCCTCTCTTATAAACACCATCCCTGCCCCATCACCGCTGAAACTCCTCAGCTCAGCTGGTGCAGTGCATATTGTCCTTGGTGTAATGACTAGGCTGTGTTGGCCCCAGGCATTAGATGTAAGCACTTTGGGGAGGGTTTGTGTTCAGCCTCCTTGAGCCTCCTGTACAGCATTATGCGTGCTGACAAACCTGGCATGGATAACTGAAAATGGGTTTTCATTAGGGTTTAGTGGTTAGGAACTAACGGGACCCTTTTTTTGTTGTTGTTATCCCAGAGAGAGATGGTAGAGACAGAAAGTCACACTATTCCTTACATCATGTATAGATCTTCCCTTCAACTAGTAAATCTGCCTGCCATTTCTCAACTCAATGCATGAAAAACCTTTGATTACTATTCCCTTCTTTCCTTTCCTCTAACCTCAAATCAGGAATACAGGAAGCAAAATACTGCAATGGAAACCGAAACCCTACTCTTCTAAGATATCTTTTCTGGGAAAGGCAGAATTCCCTCAGAAAGCACAGGCCTGGGAGGTGCCAGGTGCATAGAACACTTGTCTATCAGGCATTGACAAACTGCATGTGAAATGTTGTACAGCAATGTAAGTTTGGGTTGTGTCCTGAGCTATGTGGTGAGGGCCCATGTGTCAAAGAACTCTGTGGGTTTTTAGTCATGTTGGCTTAACTTATAGAGGTTTTCAGCTTATGTATTATTACATAATGTCTTGCCACAGCCTTATGAAGCCAAGTACAATGGACTAGAGGAAAGGGAAAGCTATATGACTTCTTCAGAGATTGGGGTACAGCAGCATCCACTGACCTTGGTTCAAAGAAAAACCGAGGCCCACTCTGCTAGTGTCCCCAGATAGCTGGTTATCTCCCACTTTCTTTGCAGGCTTTGAGACTCTCCCACAGTTAGGGATATGCCCTTCCCCTGGCCAGCAGGGAACCAGCAGCCCTCCTCTGAGAGGTAAATAGCTCTGCTCTCAGCAGGTCACTGGGACCTGGGAACTGCTCAATCATGCTTTCTTTTACAATGTGCTGGCTGTAGGAGTAGGGAAACTGCACAGAGTTTGTTTGTTTGTTTATTTATTTATTTATTTATTTTGTTAAACCAAACAAAACACAAAATCGGTTATAGCATCCCTAGGATAAAAGCAGCTGTCTTTTCGCATGTTATGAATCTTGGAGAACTCAGTGTCTGTCTCCTGCTAGGATATGATTTATATTCTCTCCATCTGCTAGGAACCTAATTATAATAGGAATCAGAATGAAAACATTGCCAGAATTTTTTAAACATCCATAGTTTTGCTGTACTTTTTCCTCTGTATTACTTGCCTCATGATTTCTCTCAGCTCAGTCTACATGTTGGTGGCTTTGCTTTGGGATTTTGTATTTGTTTTTGTTTTGTTATTATTGTTGTTTGTTTTTTTCCTAACTGAAAGCAAAGCTGGTCGACCTAAAAATACACTAATGACACTGCTTCTATTATTTTTAAAATTTGTTGAGTACTATTGGCACCTGCTACTCAAGTCAACAATAAAAATATTCTTTTGATACTGCTTTAAAATCAGTTTTTTAAAATATTTTGTTTGTGTGCAGTGCCACAGAGAAAAGGTGTGTATATGTTTGTGTGCCTATTCTCATTTTTTTCTGCAAAGAAGGGTATTACTCTTTTACCTTTCTCACAGTGTTTTCAGGAGAAAATACAGGAAACTTAGCAAATAATACCATAGAAGACACTCAAATAATTGGTCAGTGCCATTTTTTTTTAAGGTAAGCATTACCAAGGATTCAAACTCAGTGCAGAAAATACAGCTTTGCTTAAATGCTGGACCTTAAAATTGGTGCTCTCTCTAGCCCCAAGGTCCAAGTTCTTGCATTATATTATAATGACTTAAAATTTCAGTTTTAGACAACAAGAACCTCCTTGGTGTGCTAAAAATGTCTATTCACCTCAGAGCTCTATGTTATAGTTACTTTCTTTTTTT
>PVLC010000820.1:73459-93553 GCA_004027655.1 Graphiurus murinus
GTACTGGCGATTGAACTCAGGGGCATTCTACCTCCGAGCTACACCCCCAGTCCTATTTTTTATTCTTTATTTTGAAACCAAGTCTCACTAAGTTGCGGAGTGCCTCACTAGGTAGCTGAGGCTGGCCGCGAACCCGGATCCTCCGGTCTCAGCCTCCCAAATGCTGGGATTACAAGCGTGCGCCACCACGCCCGGCTATAGTTACTTTCATTGAAGGGGACGGTGCAAAGTAACTGTACAAAAATGCATTGATGTGGGAGTACATTTGACAGCTAATAAGAGAGTACATTTGTGAGCTAAGAAGAATGAGACTGGAGAGAGTGAGCACAGGACAACAGATCATAGAGGCCCTGAAAGGCCAGGCAGGAGACCACATTTAACATAGCAGGCATGGGGACCACTGAGATTCCCCCAAGCAAAGAAATTATGGAAGGAATGGATATCTGGATGCACCCATGTCTCCCACCTATGACAGTGGTAAGAGAGAGACCACAACACTATCCCCTAAAGAGTATTGATCCAGTGCATTCTGCTTCCTTTTCCTGTCAAGCCCCAGCCACCTCATTTGCCCTATCTAGGAGAGATTGAAGGCAGGAAGGATGGTGAGCAGGTTACCGCAACTAGCTAAAACAAAGATTAGTGGGGATAGGAAACTTGTAGTAGAAAGACAATGAGGGAGAGGTAGAAATAATTGCTTTTCAAATGCTAAAGTTGTCAAAGGATTAAAAGCCAAATAAAATTATTTTGAGTTCTTAGAAGCAAAATGCCAGGGATTGATAATAAGGAGAGATGTAGTTATTGGAGCCCTCAGCGGAGATGGCAACTGGGTTTATGTGAACAGATAGGATCTTGGAGAACTGAGTGGGCAAAGAGGAATGTAGGAGTTACCCATGTTCAAATGTTCAGTAGGAGTTACTCATGGACTACAAAATGGAAGAAGGCTTAGGAGGAGAAGCAGGGAAAGAGACAGGTAGATGACAAGGAGAAGCCACATAACTTATAAGTATATATCATGGTAAAGGTGAAAAGTGCTTTGAGAAAAATGACTTTCTCTAGTATATACCATGGTAAAGGTGAAAAGTGCTTTGGAAAAAATGGCTTTCTCTAAGGGTCATTGGGAAGCCCCACCAATAAGAAGTGCCCTCTACTGTAGCATCTGCTGGTAAGAAGCAAAGAGAAAGATCTTAAGTAAAACATTCTGACTGAAAGTGGAAAAGAGGTACTATTGCATGGACCTGTGATGCCTTGCCAGTAGTACAGCAAGCAGTACTCTAAACAAAAGCCTCTTCAGTGACCATAAGCTTAGCATGTCCCCTAGATGAACGCCTCCCTGAGAACCCACTGGTGGCATCTTTCAGTGTCACTCAATTCATATCCACTAAGAAAACTTATTAACATCCACTGGAATTTTGTTAGAGAATTGTTTAGGTCAAGAAAACAGAAAGCATCAGAGATATTTCAACCAAGGAGACTTTTCATCCAGGAATTTATGTGCTTACAAAACCTTTGAGGAGCCCAGTGAGTCAAGATTAGAGAAAGCCTAAGCCAAGATTAGGAAACCAACAGGTTCATAAATTTCAGGAAACCCCAACAGCATTGAAACCAGTGATTCTCAAGGGAATGTCCAGAAGCCCCTGCTGAAATCTTTTACCTGCCTGTTGATGTTAGGGGTGAAGTGATGGTGCCTTCTCTCCCCTCTAAATCTAGCATGAGTGCCTCTCACTAGAAGAATGGAAATGCAAACTCACTGCTAGCAAGGGAATCTATAAAATGTAGTTCTTAGGCTTCTGCCCCTGACACGTAGTAGAGAACTGAAAATGGCCAGGACAGTGTTGCCTAGTACAGGTAAATTGCTTGTACAGGAATAAAGTCAATGAAATGCCATCAAGTGTTACATTTGGAGAACTTCTCTGAATCCTTGTCTCTACTTCTTGAGACAAAAGTCTGATACCTTTCCTTTGGTTCAGGATTCAAAACAAATAAATGAAATGAAACAAACAAACAAACAAAAACCCCCAAAATTGTTATATTCTTTGCTGAGATGCATGGCAAAGATGAACATTTGATTTTGTTTTCTCGTGCTCCCCAAAACTGGCTCTTGACTTGTTAATACAACAATCTAAAATCTATCCTTCCTTACTGGGTCCCCCAGGAAATATACCAAATCAGGATTTGTGAGACTTTTCATAGAAAAAATGAGGGAAAAATGTTTATATAAACAAGAGTACACTTACAGTTCAGGAAATGACTAGGTCACTCAAAGTTCTTCAATGTGAACAGACTGAATGTGAATCATGGCCTTGTAACATATGCCAAGTTCATCACTAGTCACACTTCAGAGCCGCAGACTTCCAGGCTTGATACATCTTTTGCCATGTTTCAGTTTTAGTATTGCAGAAATATATTTTTAGCAACTGATAAAGGAGCAAATTAATGAGATGAGAAACAGAGAGGAAACATTGAAAATGTGGATTCCTAGGGGCTAAGCATGCGTGGTCATTTCCAAAAGCTCCAGCCACATTTGAGTAGAAAGAAGTTTTAGTTCATGAAAATACATTAAGGACATATTGTGAAGTCACATGTCTGAGCACAGTCCAATTGGTTATATGCCCTGGTTAGTATTATGGAAAGGAATCATTTCCCTCCTCATTTATTAAAAGTACTTTTCACACTCAGTTGTCAATAAATCTCTTGAGAGTGGAAACCCTGTCTAATTTGTTATTATTTCTTACTCTTTACCTAGTATAGTATCTTGTGGAGGGAATGAGTTGAACAAATGAGGAAGTGGCAAACTTGATCACATGGGGAGTGGGGGGCAACATGTTGGTGTCTCTCTAGAATGTGTGTATGTGTGCAATTTTGCAGTAGATATTAATTTTTTATCCCAGGTACACTGGCAATAGTATGTATTCTGCATGAGTTGATGGTAAAGGCAATGAGTTCTGGTCACTCTATGCATTTAAATGAGAAGATCTCATCCTACTCCAGGTTTAGGTAGAAGGGCAGACTACAGGGTCTTCAAAGGGAAAGTAATTTTTAGTAGAAAAAAACCAATGATTAATTTTTGATGGAATTCTTTCTAATTTGTGTGTCATTAAGTGAAATCTGAGCTCTTGAGCATGGTTTTGGAATTCAGCTGTTATCAATTGGAATTGATATTAATTACTTTTGTGCTGCTTGGCATATGCTTTAACATTATTTCTACAACAATTCCACAAAAATTGCTAAGGCAATTATCTCTGATGCGATCATCATCAGCATCAGCATCATCACTGTAATTATTGCTATTAAGTCTCTCTTGCTCTCTATTCATCTCAGCTGAGATCTGCATACCAGATCCCTCTTTTCTCCCCCATTTCCTTTGCAGGAAGTCCCGTTCTCCCGAGTGTGGTGCAGTAACCGGCAGCCCCTGCACTGTGCCTTTTCCCTGGAGCGCTATACTCCCACCACTACCCAGCTGTCCTGCAAAATCTGCATCCGGCAGCTCAAAGGCCATGAACAGATCCTCCAAGTGCAAACGTCCATCCTAGAGGTGAGTGCCTGAGCCCAGGTCCTTTGCCTGCCTATCTAAAGGACAATAAGAATAATAGCACTCTGCCTATCACAGCCATGCTATTCAAGTTCTGAAAGAGCTTCAGAAGATACAAACGCTTTTCATACTTGTTACTGATAAGGGAAAACAAATTTTCTCAAGATGAGAATTGAGCTGAGCTTTTCACTGTTCAAGGAAATTCAACCCATTTGGTTCTGGGAGGGAAATTTGAGAAAGGAGCTGGTATTGGCTCTTCATGCACAAAACCAATAGCAGTGTCAAAGTCTGTAGTAGGTATGGAGGATCAGCTGAGATTTACTATAGGCTGATTCCAGGTGGTCCAGTTGGGATGCATACCATAAGGAGGGATGAGGTCAACACTGGGCTGCTTTTCAGCTGCTTCTGACAAGATTTTCAGAAGCCAGTTACATTGTATGTATTTTATCTTTGGGACCTGGAATCTTTGGTGCCCTTAACAATATTTCATGTCCTCCAGGCTCAGGATTCTGTACATCCACACGTCCATTAAACCAATCCATAGGTTTTGCATTCACAGCTTCAACAAACCATGAACTGAATATTTTGGATAAAACATTGTCTCTGTCCTGAACATGCACAGACCTGTTTCTCCCTTTCACCCATTCCCTAAACAATAGAGTATAACAACCATTTACACTGTATTAGGTATTATAAATAATCTAGACATGATATAAAGTATATAGGAGGATGCACAAAAGTTATATGCAAATATAATGTGACTGGAGCATCCTCAGATTTTGGTACCTGTGGGGGTTGTAGAACTGTCTCCCCTCCCTTAGATACCAAACACCCTACGATACCTAGGAAGAGAGAGAGAATAGTATAAGAAGGACAGAGTAGATATAATCTCATTCTACAAGGTAAGGAAATGTAAATACAAGCAAATAGAGGACCTTATCTGGATAAGTCACTATTGAAGGGCAGAGTTAAAATGGGAGTAAAAAGAGAATTCCTTGGGAATGTTCACAAAGGCACCTAATCTCTACCAGGACTCTGATTTGATCTAAACTACTGAATGAAACTAGGCATGGTAGTACACACTTGTAATCCCAGTACCTGGGAGGCTGAGACAAGAGGATTGCAGGTTTTTGGCCAGTCTCAGCTACTTAGTGAGGTCCTCTACAACTTATTGAGACCCTGTTTCAAAATAAATAATTAAAAAATAGGGCTGGGGGCTACACCCCCAGATTTCCTGGCTTTGGACTTGAACTTTGGTAGAGTAGGCAATAGCAGTCCTTTCTGGATGATTATTTATGGATAGAGGAAAAGGTGATGTTTTTGTTCAGCAGTTTTAAGGTAATTCCTGGCTAGTGTAGGATAACATACAAATTTCACTGTTCATCTATACACTATATATATTCACACAAATATACAAATTTACCAAATATAAATAATATATTTTAACTTAGGCTCAGCAGGAGGCCTTACATGTTTATATATGTGCAACTCAATTTCAAGGTTTCTTTCAAAATTTGTAGCACTACAGCATTAATGCTTCCCTCCATTCTTATTTCAATTCATTGTTTATGCAAAATGAGTATTGCTAATTCCCCAAATAGTTCTTCTGAGCAATAGATGGCTTTCTAAAGGATTGTGCCTTAAAATTGATAGCTCTCTTAACTGACATGTTGATGCAGTATTTGCATTCATTATTGCCAATTAGCATTTTGCACTAAAGGAGTTTTGATGGAGCAAGTAGGTCCAGAAACCTGGGATAGGATATTTTTAGAGCCTCTTTCATGAAACATCCTGGCATATTTAACACAATACATTTTAAAATAAAATAAAATCTGTAGGAAAGTTTTAAAATAAAAACAAAAGGAAAATCCCCAAAGTGCTAGTATTCAGAAGCAACTACGAAAAGAACATAAAAATGCCTTTGATCCAAATTGCCTTAAATGCCTATTAATCAGTCAACAAAATAATTTCAGGTTTAAAGTTTTTTGTTTTTTTAAGGCACCCATATATTTGGTTTGGAACCAACTTCTGCTCTTATAAGATATTTCCATGAGAGCAATATGATAGAGTTGGTGCATCCTGATGCTTTTGCTTCTTTCTTAAATAAATAGTTGGAGTGCATGGAAGAAAAAATAGCTAGTAAACAAACTTATCTTTTACTCTCTGATTCATTTTCCAATGCTTCACAGTTCACAGTCACTTTGAAATGCTTTGAAGATGACATCATGGTGTCTCTTGATTATGGGAGACATGCATCAGAATAATACTTAGATATTCGTTGGTTGGGCTTTAGTCATCCAGTTTGTAGACTACTACATTTTAGAAATTTTATTAGCCCTTTTGATCCTACCATGGATGACTTTATTAATTGCTTCAAATGCTACTGCAGTAATATGACCTCATGCATCTTCATCTCTGTAATAAACTGTATTTCTTAGACAAGTCTGGTTTGTTAACATTTTTCATTATAAAAGAAAACTAATAACTTTTGAAAGATACTATATTTCAGGTCCTGTTTCATTTGCTTTCACATTTGTCAGATAGCCACTACTTCCCTGTGAATTAAGTATTATTACTTCTATCACAATTTTCCATAATATAAAAATCTCAAAGAGATCAACCTTCTGGTCCAAGGTCATTGGGCTAATAACAAGGGAGACCAGAGCACAACACTGAGTATTCTCATTTCAGTACCTCCACTATGGTGGTCTAATTTACCCACCTTCACTGTGGGCCTTGTTTATAAACTAAGTCTTCCTTTTAGGAGTACAAACACAAATGCCAGGCACCCTAGCACCAGCCCTTTTGTCTCTGAGCAGATAAAAGGAGGAATATGAAGACCAAGAAGTGTTTTTCCAAAAGAAGAAAGGATGGGACGTGACTACTTGTGTGATGGACTAGAACCACTGTTCATTCTATAGGTCTTCAACAATAGACAAATATCCTACATGTACATGGTGATATAGCTGATGAACTAAAACTATCCTCTTTTTTCTAAGAATGATTTGACATTTATAAATAATTCCAGCAAAAGAAAAGATACAGAAAGTGTTGAGAAGCTGTGATGACTTGGGGAGGAGGAAGAACACATTCTAGACCTGGGTCTATATCAATCAGTGAGTTAGAAACCACAGATCAGGGGCATGCCATTTCATGGTCACATTTAGGTGTTTTTGTATACTAGTTATTATGATTTTATTACTTAAAATCAGTAACAATAATAGCAAACTAAAGCATTTGAAGCTTTCAATAGATGTCCTAAATTTTTTTTCTTTTTAAATATATGTCCCTCTAAAAAATAGCACTGTATATTTAGGCCCAGAGATACAATCCCTTATCTTTCTTGAATAAATTTAGAGACACTGTATTTAACAATGAATGAATAAGAAGTTATGTGTGTATATATATATATATATATATATATATATATATATATGTCTATGTATATAAAATAATACTGATTTTAAATGTCCAAGGCAATTATCATTGTCACTGAAGGTAGTTAATTCTGCCCATTCACCATTACACCTATCATATCCCATCATATCCTTTCATGCCTTTTATCTTAATGGTATTTCCAAATCAATAGCATCCTTCACAGCACCTCAAAATTTTAAAATCACTTTAGTAACCAAGACAATATATATCTTTGCTCTTTGGAGTGGCCAGTATTATGTCAATATTTAGAAGTAGGTAGAGTTCTCTGATAAATTACCTAATGATTATTGCCAATTGAAACTCTATCAAGCAACAAAACTAATTAATTCCCCTTAAATGTAACCCTGATGAATTATCTAGTGATTATTGACAATATTCTAATAAGCAATGGTATAACCCATCAAAAAATTATAGGCTGGAACAAAACAGTTTTGCTAATACTGAGGAAGGGAAGAATCCCCAAGTAATTTATTTCATCATTGCTTATTAGTATAATATTATTGAAAATCTTTTTCCTTTTTGGTAGAAATGACTTAAATGGGAATCGTGAATGTCACAATATTCCCTTTAAGCAATTCTCTTATCTTTTCCTCCAAAAGTGGTGGAAGTTGGGGGATGATTTTTCTGTTACAAAATAGAATATTTGGAATCTTTCATTTATTTACAACTCCCTAAGCTAACCGGGTAGCAGCCGCTTATCTCAAATGTGCAGAGCATAAAAATCTACTATTCCTCTACATATTTAATTTAAAGAATGAGGAAATATGATGTGTCTACAGGATTCTTATTACTTGGCCCAGGTATCTTTTAGAATGCATCATAAATGTTACATGAAGTGTCATCCTTGTCTGTAGAAAATATTTAAATTTGGAAGCTTTAAGAAAGAAATAGAGCCCACTTATTAAAGTTTAGTAAATAGAAAAAATACTCCAGCCTTTTCCAGAGGCCTTGCTAGTTAAGGCAGTCTCTTCTGCCAACCTTAGAGACAAAGCTTTGTTGACAATTCACAGGTGCCATGAGGACTTCCAGAAGCCACTTCTATATCTTGCTATTCTTTGGCCTAGACTTTTGTCTTTTGTGTTCTCAGCTTTAAGCCAACCTTTCTCAGGTTAACATGACATTTTACAATAACAACTACTATGCTAATTTACAGAGAACCAGCCTCTCTCTCTCCCTCTCTCTCCCTCTCTCCCTCTCTCCCTTTTTATTCTCTCCCTCTCTCCCTCTTCCTCTCTCTCTCTCTCTCTCTCATCCTATCATTTACCATATTTTCTAAGTCAGAAGGTATATGAGGAGGTTAGTCCTACTTGATTTGCATTTTAAAGGCTAAAGGAAATTTTATAAGCCATAATAAAAAATGTATCTTGTAATCTATTTTGTGCAATAAGGAGCTGAATTGGTTTCTTTTATACCCATCTAATATATCAGAACAGAATTGCCCGCTCTGCCTGGAATAAGTACCTATTCACCCAATTTCTATTCAGTTGATACTTACAGTCTTCAAGGCCAACTCAGAAGTTTTCTCCAAGAAGTCTTTTAGATGACAAATTCCTGGAACATAATGCCATCATCATTCATAGAGCATTTTTTTTAGTCACCCTGCTCTGTGTATTTCATACTACTTGCCTTGAAGTGGTGAAATGAGTATAGTTATTAGGATGTTAGAAATCTGGTTCTAGCTATGTCACAAACTACCTGGGTGGCTTTTACCCAGTTTCAAACCCTCTATAGAGTCTATAAAAATTGAAAAAGGATTGGTTAAGAAGTTCAGGCTAAGTGAATTTGTATAGCATCCAAAGTCACAAGCCTGGGGAGTACAAAATCTTACTCCAAAGTAAGATCTTTCTTATTCTTTAAACCATGCTTTTGCTATTAGATCATGCTAACTGCAAGTTTTAATAAGCACTATTTCTATTTCTATAATACCAGGAAATAGAACTAAAATAGTAAGTAGAATTCATTTAATATAACATGTACTTGGAGTTTCCAAGAGGAGGATATTATATGTAGCACTTTTCAAGTGTATTTGACCATGCAGCTACTGTTTTTCAAATATCTGAGATCTCTTTGGAAATGATGGAGAAAACATTGTATTTCTAAAACATTACTCTCAAAATGTGACTGTGTTCGATAATTACAGAAAACATAAAGTATTGACAATCATTAATAGTATCTCTATATCAACTAGGTTCCTCAATAACAAATGTTTTAGAAAGACTCCCCACATCTGATTATTTACAATTGTAGGAGCCTGGGCACTAGCAGAATAGGGCCAGATAGTTGTGGTATCTACAGTTGGAAGACCTTGAAAAGACTAGAAATCATGAAAATATCAGGGCAAGAACTTCAGGGCACAATAGACAAGCTCCTCATGTAAAGAATATCTTTTTGAGCATTAAACCATCTTATTGACGCCTTAGCCCTATTTCAGATCTAATGCTTTAATTTTCCCTTACATTGATTTTATTTTTTGCATAACAAATTACTGTAAGTTTATTATCTCACAGTCTTTGTAATTCTGAAGTCTAGACATGGCACAACTAGATTTTCTGATCAGGATCCCACAAAATGAAATCAAGATGTTGTCTGGGAAGTATTCTGCTCTGGCGTTCAGAGTCTAAGCTTACTCACATCTTTGCCACAAATCAGTTTCCTGTGGCCAGAGGACTCAAGTTCCCATTTCTCTGTAGGCCAATGGTAGGGGTCAGTCTCACCTCCAACCAAAACATCCCCCCTCTATAGCAGTTCACAACAAGGCTGTTTGATTTCTTCTAGGCTAGAAAAGGAGAGGCCTCCAAAAAGTCCTCCTTTTCCTCTTTTGAAGGCCACCTGATTAGGTCAGGCCCAGCCAGGAAAATCTCTTAATTAATTTAAAGTCAACTGATTATGGATTTTAATTACTTCAACAGAACCCCTTTAGTTTTATTACATATAATTATCATGGGAGTGAGTCAACCAGATACTTTTCAGTTCTTAAAATTCTGTTAGTCAACATAAACTTATCAACAACCACTGCAATCTGGCAAATGTCTATATGATTTCATTTTGCAAGATGCCCCAATTGCTGTGATGTACTCAAATAAATCCTCATTGGACAGTTCTAAATTAGAAGAAGGGTCAGCAGATAGCAGGCCGAAGCTCCCAGCCCACAGTTCTGTACAGAGCTGGTCTAGATGTTGTCTCTAACTCATGAATGGCTCTGCTTCACCAAACGGATGTAATTCAGAAATGAGACCAAAATATTTATCATCAAATCACACTTTAGGACTGGAGAGGAGAACAAACTCTGGCATGATTAATATAAAATCAGTTCTTTGTAGCTTTCTTGTCTAGCCACTTTCTAGTTAACTCCTTTTATCAAAGCATTCATCTCTGGTCATGATGACTATCAGAGGGTCATTCCTTATACTGAACTCAGATCTGTTACTTGGTAGCTTCTTCCTCCTGATTCTAGGTCTATCCCTGAAAGTTTTAAAACAAAGGGTGCCCAACTCTGCTCTTACCTTACAGCTCATTGGATGTTGGAAACTGGTGATTGTGACTCCTCTGAGAAGAAGAGACAGTTATAAACCTCCAGGACACAATTTAGTAGGCTACCAGAGAAGTTCTTTACTATTCTAGAAGAGAAAGGAACTTTTCAATTTATTTTAAAGTTCATATCAACCGGCAAGCATCTGTGCATGTGCATTAACACAGATTTTCAGTAGTAAAAATATTGCCAGTAATGCTTTTCCCAGGAATCTCATTGGGTTTCCCTTATTTTGTTTATAGAGTGAACGAGAAACTATCACTTTCTTTGCACAAGAGGACAGCACTTTCCCTGCACAGACTGGCCCCAAAGCCTTCAAAATTCCTTACTCCATCAGACAGCGCATTTGTGCTACATTTGATACCCCCAATGCCAAAGGCAAGGACTGGCAGATGCTAGCGCAGAAAAACAGCATCAACAGGTAACTGGGGCAACTTTTGAGAGATGATTTTATTAAGAGAGCTTTAAAAAATAGAATAGGATGGGGTGGGGTAGCCATATGGGCCCTGATATCTTTATGGGTTTCTCTGGCTCTATTTCCTATGTGGTTCCACTAAGGTTACACTGTGTGCAGCATTTCCCACCACCCTACTCTGCCTTGGGGGACATTATGGAAAAGCCCTACTATAGTTCTAGTCTCATCCAGGTTTGCTAATTGGGTCACCCAAGCAGAGATGTAGACCGGGACATCTTGGTGCTTGTAAGTGATGGAAACACATCTGAAGTCAGTGGACAGACCACAAAGCAGATTTCTCACACCTCTTCCCCACTCTCAGGAAAACTGAGGCATCATTTAGCTCTTAATGGGGACATGTTCAGCCTGCAGAAATGGGTATCTGACCAGCTATATCACTCCTTGGTATATATCCAAAAGAGTTAAAATCAGAATACTATAGTAATATATGCAAAGCCATTTTTATAGCAGCACAATTCACAATGGTCAAGTTATGGAACCAACCTATGTATCCATCAACAGATGAATGGATAAAGAAAATGCTGCACATACACACAATGGAATTTTACTCCACCATGAAGAAGAATGAAATCATGTAATTTGCAGGAAGATGGATAGTACTTGAGAACATCATGCTAAGTGAAATAAGCCAGATGCAGAAAGTAAAGGGCCATATGTTTTCTTTTTTGTGCAGAATCTAGAGAGAAAAAAGGGATCTCATGAACATAGAAGGGAGACCAATAGAGTAGAGGAAGGAGATTACGGGGAAGGAGAGAAGTGAACGGGTTAGTACTAGGAAATGAAATCAGCCAAATTATGTTCTGTGCATTAAGGTATTTCACAAATTCCCACTATTATGTGTAATTATAATGCAGCAATTAAAAAAAATGGGTGTCCGTATATAAAAAATGGAAGTTTAAGGATCTCTGTCAGGACTGAAGACAGAGGACATTGATTAAGCCAAAAGTTACATATACATTCCTTGAGTAGGTATGCTTTGAAAACTGACACTAGCTGTTACTGCACTAACAGTGCATTTGCGTTGAGGGTAGAATAGAGATTCACAGTGGACTCCTTCACTGTAGATGAAAAAAGACCGGGTGATACTATCCAGAGCAACACTGTGAGAATGATTTAAATGAGGGTCAGCAAACATTTTTTTTTCTGTAAAAGACAAGATAGTAAATAGATCAGGCCATATGGGATCCATTGACATTACTCAGCAGCTGGTCAACTCTGCCTCTGTAGCATAAAACAGCCCCCCAAAAAACATAGATATATAGGCATGTCTGTGTTCCAGAGAACCTTGCTTGTAGAAATATATTTAATCTACTGTGTATAGCAGGTTGACCTTGATTCAAAGATGTCTGCCATCACTGAGTAAAATTTCCATTGCGTTTTGTTGCTTCCATCAGGAGAATGTCCAGAGCTGAGGATTCTTATTCAGTTCAGCATCTGAGCCTCTTCAAGGTGGAAGAGGCCAGCGTGGTTATAACAGAGATGTTCACCAAGATACTTGGAGATGCAGAATAAGACTTCTCAAAGTCATTTTCTCCCATGTTAGCTAATTCTCATTTTGCAAACATTTTCAAATTTCTTTTACTTTTTCATTTTTGGTACCAAAGATACACATTGTCCTTCACAGATAGAATGTATGCAATAGAGATAGAGGGGATTTTATCATACAATCCATCATAACTTCCTATTGTGTGATCCTACATCAGTGTTTTGGTTCTCTCATGGTTGGAAATAATACAGCATGCAGTGAATAAATCTAAAACACAGCACCTTACAATTATCAAGATGCCAATGTTATTGGGTAAGAAAATTATTTGACTTGGGACTTCATCAACTCTGGGTTCACAACAGAAAGTGGTCCCAGAGCCCATAGCCAGTCTTTCTTTTCAGAGAATTCACCTACCCTGACCCTGTGACACATTTATCTAATTCTTCCCTTCCTTTCAGTCTCCCACAGTGTTAAACAGCTACTAAAGTAACATCTCAAATTTTAAAGGAAGAGATTTCAAAGGGAACGGAGGAAAACATTTGCTTGTATTTTATTGCCAGTGAAAATGTTTTCTTACTCTCCTTTTGGTAATGCAAACGTCAGTGACAATAATCTGCCTTTTTGCCAAACAAATTTCTACTTAGCTCTGAATAGAAAAGAGAAGGCAGGGAATATAAAGCTAGAGTCCTAGCAGTGGGTAAGATGTGAGGCATGACAGTAGTATGTGTGGTACAACAATTGACACAGGCAGCCTTGCAACCTGCCTGGCATATGGGTCACACAAATGAGATACATAGCCTAGCAGAGAATGTCATAGATAATGGTAGCAATTATCTATTGTGAGATAACTCTGATGATTGCTCAGTGCCATGCCCACTGCCTTTGAAAGCTGAGATTGCACATTACTCTGCAAAATCAGCATCAGTGGCTCTCCACTGCACCTCTCTTGGCCACATGTGATCATGATCAGTGGGTAGGTGGGGATGGGAGGGTAACATTAAGGAGGAAATGTGAATTAATTTCTGAAATGGCCCACTTCAGCTACAAGTATTCCCCTAAATCTAAACTTTCATAGCACTTTATGTTCTCAACCCAGGGGCATACTAATGCTGAGCTTTACCCACAGCCCTTTTTATTTTTCATTTGGAAATAGGGTCTCACTAAGTTGCTGAGAGTCTAAGTTTCAGGTTCAAGACTGGCCTCAAACCTGCAATTCTCCTGTCTCAAACTGTGCCTCCTCATAAGTAAAGCTGATACAAACAAGCATCTGAGGATTTTGAAAGTGTGTGTGTGTGTGTGTGTGTGTGTGTGTGTGTGTGTGTGTGTGTTTTACAGGGGATTGAACCTAGGGGCACTCTATCTCTGAACTATAACCCCAGCCCTCTTTTATTTTATTTTTTTTAATTTTTATTTAGGAATACGGTCTCTTACTAAGTTGCTGAGAGCCTTGCTAAATTGCTGAGGCTGGCTTCAAAACACGAGATCCTCTTGTGTCAGTCTCCCAAGTACTGGGAATATAGGAGTGCACCACCACACCCAGCTTGAAGGTTAGTCTTAAAAGCTGTCAGGCTGATGTTATGAAGAAGTCCTTGTTTTCCATTTAGCCTCTACAGCTTCACTATTAGGTATTTCTGTGGGAATAGATGCATGCGATACAAGTGGATGGGTAGAGAAGAATCCAAAATGGAAGAAAGGATTCCAAAATGGAAAGTAGCAGACAAATTATATCTTTTTAACAGTTTTTTTACCAACTTCTCCTGAATAATATGCTTGTTTGAAAATTTGTGAGTGCTACTAGGGAAATATGTTTCTTATTGGTCACCAGCTATTTAAAACAGATCAAATGTATTTCAGATATCAGGGTTAATGGTTGATGGTGTGAAAATGTGTACAGACAAATGTCTTCCAACTTTGTGATGATAAACTATGCTGTAACAACTTGTTTTCCACCAAATCTTTATCAAGACCTCTAATGAGAAGCAGAGTCTTCTCATATTGAGACCATATATTTTCATTCCCTCTGCTCATCCTCTTAGTTGGATTCAGAGGAACAGGGAATGAACAGAGGACAGTGAGAAAGGAGAGTGGTGGTTACAGGTGCCTTATTAATCTAGTTCTGAGTAGTGGCTGAGTACTCCCTGGAGGTAGACCAGTACAAGAGCCAGAGGTGGAGGAGAAAAGAGGGAAAAATGAGTATGATGCTTTGAGTGTCTGCTCCATTTTCATCCCTGCATCTCAGGAATTCACTATGATTACTTCACACTAAGTGCTATTGTGTCTGCAGGCTAGATGCTAGAAAATACATCCTAACTTTTAAGTAATAAAAATGAGTGGAGACCATCATTTCCCAAAACCAATCTCTATGACTCTTCAAAGAAGAATTAACACATGGAACAATAGCATTACATAAGTCCTTAGAGGCAAAATACAACAAAGCTCAAATCAGATTTTCTGGTTCTGGCCCAGTAGACTT
Source organism: Graphiurus murinus (assembly GCA_004027655.1). NCBI lineage: Eukaryota > Metazoa > Chordata > Mammalia > Rodentia > Gliridae > Graphiurus > Graphiurus murinus. Next base: position 88,390 of record PVLC010000820.1, read on the forward strand.
ATGCAGGGTCTGGAATTTGAAAAGTCCTTACAGTGAAGCCAGAGGGACCAAACACACCAAAGTGTGGGTATTTGGGCTTTATTCCACCAAAGTCAATGACTCATGAAAATGCACACTAATATGAAGCTGGAAAGAGATCGCCTTGGGAAAAGTTTAGTCATGAACAAGCCATATGTAGTTTGTAAGTGGCAGGTGCCCATCCTGAAGGCAATGTAGAAAAGAAGCTTTTCATATTCATCCAAGAGAACTAAACTTATGCTCCCACTGGAGGATCCAAGGGGTGACGACAAGAGATGCTTCCATTTTTTTTTAAAGCAATGGTGAGTTTGTGCTGGCATTTGAAGGAACAGACTTTCCTTCTTTAAATTAACATAGTTTTCAGAAAAGATGGGCATGCCAAAGCCCCTCAATAAACTAAATGACCTTTTGCAAGTGCTATTCAAACACCACTGACAAAACTGATAAAATCAGTATATATGAAAATAATGTTTTCAAAATTTAAGAAAGTAAAATAATAGAAATGGCTCTACTTGATTTATTAGAGTACCCTTAAAGGGATTTTTTGCCTGTGAGGTTTTGTTGAAACCCATGCTGTATAGTTTACAAAGCAAGGCATATAAATATTTCAGCCTTCCTTCCTTCAGGATTAGCAGTATGATAATTTCTCCTGGAATAAATGGTTCTTCTCCCCTCAGGCTTCTTAAAAAATTCTCAAGGCTATTATAGAGGAAAACTGAGTTTAATTGTTTTTTTCCCATGATATATCCCATTTCAAAGAAAAGCAGAGATTTGATTTGGTAGACTTCACCTCCTCTTCATTCCACAAATTGAGAAATTGTCATAGGCTTATCTGGTCAGGAATAACGCTGGAGAACTGAAAACAGACTGCAGCTGACTTTGTTCTTATTTGGCAACTCACTATCTTCCAGACTCCAGCACCTTAATACATTTTCCAAAGAAAGAAAAATCCTTGCTATTTCCTTTTAATAACCAGATAATAGAACAGGCAAAAGGATAACTATGAGAGAAATCCTGCTGCCACATTAACTGACCTGGAAGAATTAATGTTCTATTTGGGGCTGGGCAGAGTGGAATCTAATACTTCTTGAGTTGTTTGTGTACTTTCTTTGGGGTTCTCCATGCCATCTCCTTTCACGTGAAGATAGCTTTCTCTTTATCCTGTGGCCACTCTGCTATGTGTTGTGTGCCTCCTCAGGCCGAAGTCTGGAGTGAAAGCTTGATGAGTGGGTCAAATGTTTATGGTGTGTCCAATTACTGCTACTCAGTAAAAATGGATTATTTTTCCTCTTACTTGAATTTAAAGAACCTTATGAAGGGTTGCTTTGGGTCAAATATGAGGCTTTCCTTAAAAGAGACAATAGAGATATTAATAATTTTTGTTATGACTGTATTTCAATTTTCTACCTGACACTAGGATTATGCATTGTTCTTTGTAATGATGTTTCTCAACTTATTACAGGCAGTTTAACTTGCTTTCACTTTTCATACTTGTTATGGTTGTAATGGTGTTGGGGGCTTTTTTTCTCAATTCAAAGAAAATAAATTGAATCAGGAAATTAAAATTAATAGATGGCTTAGTTGTAGCATTAACAAAGAGCATTATTACAAAGTCAATAGGAAATAGGGAAGAGAAGAAAAGCAGCTTGCCCAGCAAGCACGCTGGAGACCCGAAAGTGGAACCCCCCCCCCCCGCCCCCCGCTTCAGATCCCAGTCTTTAAATACAGATTTCGTATTGGTATATTCTTATCAGCATTACCAAGGCAACAGGCTAGTAACTTATTTATTAGCCAGGCGGTACCTCACAGTGTGCTTACTAAGTGCAGGGGTCAATGATCTACCTTGCTTTTACCCCTATTGTATTGGGCTATATTGGTTGCTCATCAACTGTGGGGGCTTTCAAGTAACACAGTTTACATTTCCCATGCCAAGACTGAGTTACAAAGAGTAGGATGGAAATAGAGGCCCTGATTATAGCCAGCATAGCTGTGTGTAATTTTTAAGAGCAAGGCTTAAGGTTCTTGCTATCTAAAATGTACCAGGCAGAGTCATTGTGATCTTAGGGTTTTTAGTTATTTCTACATATATTTAGGGCTAAAGGCTTTACTGTGGATAAACATTAGGACAAAGAGCAGAGGAAGAGGGGAGCTCTGCAGTAGATCAGTTGCCACCCTTTCCAGGCCTGAGTGCCTGTGCAGCACCCAGACTCTGACTGCTTTTATATTTTGAAAATTAATACTGGAGCAATTTTCTGATACTGTCACAATACTGACAAATTACTCAGAAAGAAGATATTCCTAAAGGTTTATAATGGCTAAAAAAAAGGTTGAATTACAGAAATGATACTTTCTAGAATATAAACAAATAGATTTTCTGCCCTCATGTTACAGGTGGAAATGATCCCTTCAATTGTGTTGGATGAGAGCCCAAATTCTGAAAAATGTTTACCCTGTCTTCTAGTCAAGGCTGCAGCTCAAATGTTGTCTCCTACCATATTTTAGTATAAAATTTATTCTCACAATTAGTCACAAAATGAGATTATAGCTTGCAAAGATATACTGGCCCCCCAGCAACAAGATACTGAGTAAAAGAAAAGCTTTGTTATCTGGAGTTTAGAATTTAAGGGTGTCCCTCACAGGCCAAGTTTAAGTTCAAGGTGCCCTTACTAACTCCTTAGTACAGTTCCCCAGGGCTAAGATAATACTTCAGACTCGTGCCTTTCTCTCCAGTACTGTTATCTCTTCCCTTTGTTAACTGATTGAGGATTTAGTTGTACTAGTCCCCAGGCATTTGCATTTGAATACTGTGACCTGGTAGGAAGACCTGAAAGATTTCACAGGGCTAAAGGAAGGGTAATAACTCCAGTTTTCCTTTTCATATAATTAGCTGTGTGTTGTAATATTTTATAAACTCTTCACAGCAGAATTTTATCAGGGACTCTCAATTCTCCTCTACCTCTCACCTTATGCGCTCAAATGAAAACAAAAAACCCAATAACTATTTCCAAATGTTCTTATATCTAACATTATTTTAACTTGGTTATTAGCTTGAAGATGTATTTTGATAACTAAGATTCTCTATAAAATTTGGCTTTATAAGTTGGCTCTTGCCTGGCTAGTTAAATTGGTAAAGATTCATGTTTCGACTTCTACCCTGGTTTCTACATAAAGCTTGGAATTTTAATTGGGGCCCAGAGTTGGGGATAGGGAAAGTTCTGAAAGATGAAATTAATCATGGTAATGAAACAAACCCCCAGGAATTTTAGTGTATAAAAACATTTAAGCTCAACAAAACAGAATTAAATTTAGTAAACCATTAGTACTCAATGAATTTACATGAATAAATGTATTCAACTATCAGCATAAGCTTTAATCGGCTTGTTTACATGTGTTTTATAGTCTATCTGTACTCCTTCAGTGAGAGTTCAAAGTAGAAGATGCAGTCCTGGAGTCTACTGGGCTTATGGCAAATGACCTGAGCTGAAGGCATTAGAGTGATTCCAAAGTAAACTCCTAGAAATAAAATAAGATTATCTGGAGGGTATATAACATTTTGTGGAAACACACACACACACACACACACACACACACCCCATATCTAATCTGAGTTTTCTAAATTACCTCAAATAATCAGAATTTGAAAAGGATTTGACAAAGATTACCTGAAGTTTAGTGCATAAGAAGGAACAAATTGAAGCATCCAAGGTGAGTTTCTTAAAAATTTTCTATAAAGCCGGGCGTGGTGGGGCACACTTATAATCCCAGCATTTGGGAGGCTGAGACCAGAAGATCCGGGTTCGTGGCCAGCCTCAGCTGCTACCTAGTGAGGTACTCCACAACTTAGTGAGACCCTGTTTCAAAATAAAGAATAAAAAATAGAGCTGGGGGTATAGCTCAGAGGTAGAATGCCCCTGGGTTCAATCCCCAGTATTGCAAAAAAAAAAAAAAAAATTTTTTTCTATAGAGGAAGAAAAAAATAAATTTTATTTTCAGATATCCCTAAATATCAAGATTACTATGTTTATGTTTCATTTCCAAAATATATATATATTTTTTTTTTTTTTTAAAAAAGGACACTCTGAGGATTTCTTGAAATCTGCTCTTGCTGTAAATTCTGTTCTGTGGCAACAACAACACTTTCTGACTTGTTTGTGCATTTACCTATTTATACTCATATGCACCAACATTATTATGAAGAGAAATGGGCGATGTAAATTGGGATCAGAGTAATTTCAAAAAAGTGGCATGAGGATGGCCAGTTTTCAAAAAAATTATAATGCACTTGCACATGTACCCAGTAAAATAAGGTAGCTATCTTTGAGGAATAGCCTATTACATTAGGATTTTAGAGGCTTTTTATATACTAATTTTTCTATTTTAGCTAGGTAAATATAGTTTAATAGGGTGACTACTATGGAAGTTGAAATTTGTGTGTATTTTGCTGAGTGTGCTTGTGCAAATTAGAATAAACCTAAAACCTGCTTTAGGAAGCACATTTTGCTTTATACAATATGCTCAGAGATTTGTGCCAAGTGAGTTTTGTTTCTGCTTCTTTTTATCATTTAGCTTCCTTTAGCCCTGGGTGTTTATTGCACAAACCCAGACATTTGCAGGACGTTTCAGAGCTATGGGGCTGGCAAGAGTCTTTCTTCAGATCTGCTTTTCCACCTCTAGGCAAGTGTACCTTGAGCACTTCCCAGCCCTTGTGGGTTTATGAATTCTTTTAATATTGCGTTGAGACAAAGACTTATCATCACCTTCAAGACATATTCTTTATACTTCTTACAGTTTTATTATTGCAGTTTTTATGACCAGGTCATCTTCTCATGTCTTGTACTGTCAAAGACTCTCCAAAAATTTAACAGGATAAAGCTTTCTGCATGTTTGAGGCAGACATCTAGCTTGGGTTTCAGTAGCTTTGTCTACTTACATGAGTACTTTCAAATGCAGCACAAAGCAGGAAGTTCAGTCTAGTCTTCTATTAGTCATAGACATCTAGTTTGGGTTATAAGATACAATAGAACAGGGTTCAGCACAATGCCCCACAGGCCGAATCTGGACCTCCACTTGATTTTCATAACCATGAGCCAAGATTGGCTTTTGCATTTTTAGATGGCCAGAAAAAAATTTTTAAAAAATCAATACT